>BQNB010196028.1:0-11320 GCA_026074375.1 Tanacetum coccineum | reverse complement strand
ACACTTTAAATGGTTCCAACATGTGAAACCATGTAAGAAGGTCAAAACGGTGGAATATATTGTGTTCTTTTATTTGTTATTTTTTTACTATCTTCGTCCCACATTAAGTGTTCACTTGACTTTTTCAAAGTCTTTTTTCTTCAACTTTGACCTTAATGATTTCTTCTTACGTTATATGATACTTGATGCAAGATATATGAATTGATAGAGTTTTGAATATATTTTTCGTTGGTAGAATTTTCGTTCAATATTATATAACACAAAAAAAAAAAAATTATGGTCAAAGTTGATAAAAAAATACTTAAAAGATTCCATTGTGGACACTTAATATGGGACGGAGGGAGTAATTATTATTCTTAAACCTAAGCTTACTCTTCAATCCTGTCTTTCGTGCATAGTATTAATCCTTGGACGCAATAATTGGCCCTCAATGATGTGTTTTGATGAATTCCTAATTACATTTTGACAAAAGCTAGATCTTGACAGACTATAAGATATTATTTTCCTTGACTTGAAACACCAATGATAATTAGCTTCAGCCTAAATGCGCGAGAATGGGTTATTTTTAGTCAAGTGCGATAAAAATCCTGATAAACGATACATACTAAAGAGATTAGATCGCATCAATGACTTCAAGCTAAAAACCATTGTTTTTTTTTTGAACGGCAGAATTTTTAAAACACTAGCAAGGAGCTAGAAAATTACATAGGAGAGTACATAAGAGGATTTTGCATCCAGTTGTTCCAATTAGTGGAAGATGCATATAGGTGTGTGTATATATGATTTTTATATAGTAATATCTATATATATATATATGGTGTGTTGTGTGTGTGTTTGTGTGTATTAGATATATATATATATGTGTGTATATATATATGTGTATATATATTATATATATATACTATATATATTATATTATATATATATATATGTATATATTATATATATTATTGATATATATATAATATATATATATGATAAATATACGCGTATATATATATATTTTTTTTATATATTGTTATGATATAGATATATATTTATTTATTTTATATTTGACAGGCTGTATATAGATTTATACAGGTTGTATATTATATATAATATATATATAATATATGTGTGTGTATACTATATAATACGTGGGTATATATATATATACGTGTATATATATATGATATATGGTTTTATGGTATTTATCTCTATACGTGTAGTATATATTTTCGGTTTTAGATACGTGTAGATATATATTTATATATATGTTATATATATAGATTTATATATATTATATTATTATATATATTTGATTGATTTATTATATATATAGTATAGACGTATATATATATATTATAGTATTTATATATATATTCGTAGTATATTATTACAGGTATATATTATATACGGGGATTATATATAGTATATTTGATAGATTTATATATAGATCGTATATTATTATATCGTATATAATAGATATTGTCGTTGATATATATATATATACGGGTTATATATTTTATATATAGGATTATATATTATATATCCTAGTTGTTGTAGATATAGATTGACGTATATTATAGAGATATAATATATAGATATATATATATATATTCTATATCATTAGATATATGATGTATATAGAATATATTTAGATAGAGATATATATTCGTTTTGAGATATACTGTTATTGTCGATATATATTTATATATGTGATATACGTGATATTATATATATTAGTATAGATTTATATATTGACGTGTCTATATATTATATATTATATATATTATATATATTATCGTATCTATTAATATATATACGTATATATATATTATAGTATATATATATATATATATTTATGTAACACCCCTTAAAGGGGTCGCAGCGGAATAAGGATACGGGCTGTTACTTAAGATAACCGCACAAGATATATACAGAACGCCACAAACGTCGTTTGCACTGATACATTGGATTTAAAAAGATATATTACAAAGCTTAATAGCTTTTACTTGTTCTTTGTTTCATATTACAAAAGAAACAAATATTTCCCAAACATGATACAATAAAGTCTTTAATGTACAATCCAAAACATTATCCACTGCATCTTGGCATCTCTTGCTAATGATCTCTGAAAACATTGTTAATAGTCAACAAAATTGTGGTGAATTCATAGGTTAATGTATTTAAATTATGCTGGACCGCAAGACTTTCAGTTGATTTTTACAAACATATGCAACAATCACAAAACAAGATTATTGATGCTCTAAGCTCATGACACCGAAGCTCAACCTTATTTGCTATTTTAGCAGTTATTTTGCCGTACAGATGTTGTAACCGGCAACCTCCAAGTCGACATGGTCACGTCGTTCCTAGAGCTAGTAATCATCTCCAAAAGGGAGGTTAATCCCAATAGAATCTATTGATATATTCGGGATCACATAATGTAATTCACAACTACATCTATGCAATTAAAGTTCATGAATAATGGGTCAGGAGGGTTATCGCTACTTAGGCAACCATAATCAATATACTTTCAACATTGCGTCCAATTTATAAAACCAAAGCAGGTTCTCCCACCAACTATAATAAATCATAAAACTGTAAAAAGTGGGGCTCTGACTCTCACCTTGAGTAGATAGCACAATTAATTCAGCTAAAACGTCACACCAAGACGATAATGCAACTATTTAAATTAAGGCTGTATAAGTAACTGAGTACTTTTAATTAAACAACACTGATAAATTTATAGTTGTTATAATGTATATCGTTGGGCTATCATAAATATAGCGTCATGAATGACGTATGGGAGTTAGGGACACTATAAATCGTAAATCCAACAACTCATGTACGCCATCCGAAGAGGCCTATTTATGAGAAAAACTCTAGAAATATTTGACACTTTGATATCCACTCAATATTCTATATAGCCTAATCACCGATAATCATGTTAGTACAAATAGTAATTATAAGTGAAACGTTTATAAATTATTTTCGTAATTAAATGACTAACTTGGTTTTTAAGCCGTGCTCGGTTTTCTTGCGTCGTCTTGTAGTAAGACGAGTGATCAAAATATTACATTTTAAAGTTTTTAAAATTCTGTGATGAATAGTAAAATTACTGTTCATGACAGCTCATTTGTCGTTTTAGGGTTTTAATTAGCGTAAACTCGTAATCGCGATAACTTATTCGTTTTAACTCCGATTTTAGTGATTCCTTCGAGTACGTTCACGTTATTAAAAGATTTATTATATTTTATAAAGATAAATCTACTGATGAATAGTGATTTTTACTGTTCATAGTTTATAAAATTCCTTTTATACATTAATTATCGAAAATGTCGTAATTTTACTGTTATAGTTCCGTTTTGATGATTTTTGCGTGTCACGATCTCGTATCAAAAGTTATATCCTATTTTCGATGTTTTTAAACTCAAAGTTGCTGAAAGGAATAGTAACTTTTTATAAAAATAGGGTTTTATAAAGTATTTATAGTCGTAAACTCGTTGTTAGTTCTTTTTCCGTTATAGATCGGTTTTTTCACGTTTCTTATTCATTATGAATCGTCAGAGCGTATTATTTTTATAAAATATCATAACCTACTGTCTAAGATTCGAATTTAGACAGCCCCTATGTATTTAAGTGGATAACTTTATAAAAACTGTTTTTATGTATTATTAACTTAGTAGTTTACTATAAAATCTTTAAAAACATATTTTACTCTGTGGTACTTATAATAAATATGTACTTATCATCCCTGTCCCTTTAATTTCTTGTAAACAAGTTCAATCTTTTACTTTCATTATTTTCACATTGTGAGTTTAGCAAAACTTATAAAAAACCTACTAGCTTTAAACATGTTTATACTTAACCTTTAAAGTTAACATACTTTTATATTTACTATTCCATGATATTTATAACTTAGGGACATGAGAATAAGTGTATAAATTGATAGACTCAAATAAAATTCCATTTTATTACATTTTAAAAGTCTATTCGTGGTGATTATGGCTCTATTTAAATGTAATAATAGAAGCATAAGATAAGAAGTATAAAAGGATATAAGCAAACCTTAGTAATGATGTAAGAGATGTGAAATAAGTTCTAAACCGTGTTTAGATGTCAAATCAAAGCTTTCAACTTATAACCAAGATTATGTTTCATAACCTACTCTTTCCTTTTCTTCTCTATTACTTAAAAATGATGAACCAATTGCTTCCCAAACTTAGAATACCTTAGTATGTTGTGTATTAGGGTTGTTTATACTTAGAAAACATGTTATGAATTTTGTTTGGGGACAAATGTTGCCGTGGGATATTGGAGTGAAAAAGGAAGAAGAAAATGAAATTTTTATAGTATAAAAGAGTATGAAACTTATATGCATGCAAGCCTCTGTATATATAAATATCTTACTAATTAACCTTAGTTATTTCTAACCTAGTTAAGTTGATGATACGATTGGAAAAAATATGTGTAAGACTTACTTTATGTAATATCTAGCTATTATCTGACTTATATAAAGTGATGAAACACTTGGTCATCTTTATTTTCGGCCATATGCATGTATATGGTGATGGTATATTTAATATTTTGGTATTGGGGTATTATCGTGGGTATTGTTTAGGCGTAGTTAGATTTTAGAACTTCCGGGTATGCCTAAACGTATTTTATTATGAAACGTAAGCATTTTACGTAGCCAATAAAAATAAGATGAACAAAGTTATTAATTATCCTCATAATAATCATATAACACTTGCTTGATGTAAACATTTAATCGTTTAATACGTTTACATTGTATGATCATTTTCAGTGTACGCCGATTTAACTTAAAGTTACGGTTTAGAGCAAACGCGGTAAAACCTATAACTAAAAATTTATGAAATACATAATGTTCATACAATGACCTTAAACTCCGGGTTTTTCATTTATATATTACGTATAATATATATCTATTTTTTAGGATATATAATATATACGTATATATATATATATACGTATATATACATATATACGTATATATATATATATACGTATATATATATATATATATATATATACGTATATATATATATACGTATATATTGTATATTTTATATCTATCTATAGATATATTACGTATATATCTAAATTATATATATATATATATCCGTGTATATATATATAAATACGTTTATAGATATTATACGTATATATGTATATAGTATTTATGTATATACGTATATATTGTTTTTTTATTTTTTTATCTATAACGTATATATTTACCGTATATAGACGATATATATATATATATTTATATTATATATATATATATATATATATATAAATATATCTCGTTATACGTATATATACATATATATACGTTATATATTACTCTACGTATATAAATAGTTTATATATATACGTATATATATATAATTTTTTTTACCGTATATATCTATCTATAATGATATTTAATATACGTATATTTATATATATAGTCTATATATATATAGTATATATTTTAGGTTATAATATATATATATATTTATTATTATTATATATATATATAAGAGGAGAGAGAGCGAGCGAGAGAGGAAGCGAGAGAGATGGGATCATGAGAAAACTCATCTCGATGGAAAACCTAGAAAACCACTTTACAACCGTTGGATCAAGCCCTCCTAGTCCCTCCTCTTCGCCACATAATGGGGGTTGTTTGTAACTTTTTTCATTCAAGTGGTTAAATGTTGCATAACTCCAAATTTTAACCTCACACCCTATTTAAAGTTAAAACACGTTTCATAATTAACCACTTCTTTTCCAATTTTCTCTTTAATCGATCGCTACTCGATGCCCTAATTGATCAGCTCAAAACTTTGTTTTATTACTCAGTGTCTTAATTGCTCCTCCATAACGTTTCAATGCTCAATCTGTTCTTAATTGTTTAGAAATTGTTAATTTTATATTTCACGGCCAATATTTAGACCGAGCTTTATCTATTTTTATTTTTAATAGAATTTATTATTTTTGCTTTTTGGCCGATTTGGGAAAATCGTCATTCTTATTTATACGCGAGTCACACTTTGGGTATTTATCCATTTTAACGTTTGAGAAATCGATAATTTCATATTTTAACCCCGGAAGCTAAACTATTCTTATTTTAGTATTTTATGATTTTTCCCGCGTTTTGCCGAAACCGTGTCAAAAATAGTACTGACACTTTTTAATATTTTAACAAACACCACCATATTTTTTATATGTTTTGGATACAAACTAAAAAATTTGCTCCATATATAAACTATATTCTCTTCCTTTTAAAACACATAGATACTCAGTCAAAAGAAAATTTGTCTGCTCCCTCTCTTCTTCTTCTGTATTCGACAAATAATCATCACCCATAACTATCATCCAAAGATTCATCACACTATAAAATATTGTGGGAATATAAAATGTTAATAGACTTAATACTGGTAGTATAACAGTTAAGTCTGGTAGTATTAGTTAGTTCTGGCAGTACTAAGTTAATACTGGCAGTACTAAGTTAAGTCTGGCAGTACTAAAGTTAGTACTGGTAGAATAGCAGTACTATAGTTAGTACTGGTCGTATTTAGTTAAGTCTGTTTAGATAAAGATAGTCATAGTTATCTTAGCAGGGGAAAAAAAATATCTTAGGAGTATATCTAGGAAATGATATGGCTTATATCTTACACACGTTTGTAAAGCCATTAGGGTTTTCTTGGTGTATAAAAGAACCCTACGGATAGAGTGTATATATGTAATAGAAGCATTGAAGGCTTAATAGAAATCAATAGTAAATTTAGTATTCATTGTTCTTCTTAATTTTATGTTACGATTCGCATTAAACACTTGCTATTCATAGTCAGTGTCTTCACATAGTTGATTTGGATTTATTACTGTTAGCTATTGTCTTACAAAAAGGTATATAGATCCAAGACCAAGGACTACAAGTGGTATCAGAGCCATAGAGGGACTCTGCATAAGAAGATCACCAAGATCACAAACAAACATAATCTCCCAATTTTTACAAAATGTCTTACTGCTTAATGAAGAGTTCTCACAACATCTCAGTGATGGATGATGAAATCAAACATGGAAGATGCATCAGACACTGTGCTGCACTCAAACAACAACACCAGTAATCCTCAAACAAACTGGCTCTCACAAATATCCAACACCACTTGAAGAAGGAGGAGTACTGATATATGGGCTATGGAGATGGAGCATTACCTTAGGTACATTGGCAATGATGTTTGGAAGGTAATTCAGAATGGAAACTCCAAGAAGAGAATCTCAACTGGAAAGGATGGTATTGTTCGAATACTTTCACCAGTAACTGCTGCAGAAATTCAAGCTGTTGAAAAGGAACAGGAAGGTAAGAATATTTTGCTGATGGCCATTCAGGGCATATGAGAAGCTGTCATGGAAAGGATGATGCAAAATGATTGGGGAAGCCCATCAGAATAGGTTTGGTGGTAAATGACAAATTCAAAGAACAATAACAGAAGCTGTTTTCAAACAACAGTTTGAAGCATTTAAATATCAGTTCAGAAGGGTTAGAAAGAGGGATATGACAGATTCCAACATTACATTCTCGGTTGGAAGTCTTGGTGTGAAGTATACAAACTGAGGATGCAAATCATAAGTTTCTCAGATCTTTGCCCCCGGCATGGTCCAATCTGGCAATGACTATTAGAACTAAACCAGAGGTTGACACTTTATCTATTGATAGATTTTGTCATAACCTTTAGAGTTTTTGAGCAGGAAAATCAAGGTGCCTCAAAAACATCTTCAAGTGCTCAACATGTTGCGTTTGGTCCAAAGAAAAGCAAGCCCTAATATGGTTATGTCTGGTATTATAGTGCTATGTACTTTTTGCCAACTTGTTCCCTTTACTTAGTAACAATATTCCTGAAAAAGAAGTTCTTGCTGGTTTTGCTGATGAAGTTATTATTCCTCTTTTGCCAAACAATCAGAGGACTGGGACTTGCTTCATGAAGATCTGGAACAAATTGATGATTTAGACATTGAAGAGATGGACATAAATGGCAGATAGCACCTGATTGCTATTCGAATGAAGAAGTTTTCTAGAAAACAGGAAGGAGAGTTCGTGTGATGGAAAATACTGTTGGCTTTGACAAAAAAGAAGCGAGAATGCTTCAATGTACAAACACTGGTATTTTGCTAGGGATGTACAGCAAGGGGACAATGATGGGAAAGAAGAAGAGGACCTCATTTTATAACATCCAGAAGTGGGAAGAAAGATAAGAATCAGTGGGCTTTGCTGACAAGGGATGATGGATTGTTACAATTGGGGAGAACATTACTGAACGGTTGAGAAATAATCATGCAACTTATGGCTATCAGCTAAGTATATGATGTATCTTTGTGTTTCTAAAACTTGCATTGCTTATACAATACCTTAAGCACTGTGTGATGGATACAATGACTCAGTTAGGTGATCAAAAAGGCACAAATACTTGCTTAGACAAGCTGTTTAAGAAACTAGAAGCTCAACTTGTTACTTTTCAAAAACAGCAACTTTCTCTAACTGAAAAGTTACATTTCAGGCAAATAATAAATATATGAACAAGATGAAAAACGCTTAAAAGATATAGGAGATAGGAATGAAGCCTGTAAAAAGAAAAGGAACAAATCTGCAGGAAACAATTAGATTCATGGAAAGATTTCTCCAAGAATCTTTGGAGATTCATTAATTTGGCATGAGTTCAAATAGTAAAGTTTGCTTAGGGTTTGAAATACAAGCAACAATGAGGTTCTAAGTTATGATGGAAGATGAATTTTTCTGTTTTTAATTGTTCAAAAGAGGATTAGTTGGATAACTTTGTGTACAATTGATTTACCAAAGACAAGTGAGTTAAAAGGTGTTCCACATCCTTAAGTGGGGATTATACTCCTACACCACAAGAAGAAAATTGATGAGTCTTTAATTTGTTTATGGTAAAATGGACCTCCCGAGCCTGAACCCAAAGTATCAGATGATGATCCCAGATGAATATTTTATGTTAATCTACAATGACAGTGCAGGATCTTGTAGAAATACCTCTGAGCACTCTTCTGAGTCTGAATTAGAAAGTACAAGTGTACCAAATGAGATGTCTACGTCTAAGTCTGTAATAACTAATGAAAAAGTTGTGTCTGAATTACAAGAAGTTGAACCTAGTTGTGCAAAACACGTAAAAACTCCTAGGCAACAAATGAAAAATCAAGGGACATCTGAAGTTAAAGGAAAGAATTGGAATAAAATGATGGAAAGAGAACTAGGAGAAGGTTACTCTTTCATCAAGAAAAAGTGTTTTGTTTGTGGCAGCCTAAGTCATTTGATCAAAGATTGTGACTATTATGAAAAGAAAATGGCAAGAGAGGCTGAGTTTAAGAAACAAAGGGTTTTTAATACTGGTAACAAGATGGCAAAACCAGTATGGACTAATGCAAACAGGGTTAATCATGCTAATCAATTTGTTCCTAAACCAGTACAACTGAATGCTGGTAGGCCAAATGTTAATTCTGTTAGGCCTAGAGTTAGTACTATTAGTTCTAATGTTAATACTGTTAGATCTAGACAGCCAGTACCTACCAGGACCTCAAACAGCTTTAGTCCTAAAAGACCACAGGTGAATCAATTTAATCAAAGAAGGCATTTATCTAAATCTTATTCACCTGTGAAAAGTCCCATTGATAGAAATACAGCAAAAATGTCTTATTTCAATGCTGTAAAGGGCACTGCTGTTAAGACCTCAGCAGGTTATAATTAGAGGAACTCTAGTCCAAACTCCAATTGTGATAGTGGACCAACTTTTATTAGAACTGTGAATGCTAAAGGTCCACAAGGCAGACCCAAGCCTGTAAAGGCCTGGGTCCCTAAGAGAAACTAATTTCTCTTTTTCATGTGCAGGATCATCCACTCAAGAACATGGAGGACAAAGGTATATTTGATAATGGATGCTCAGGGCACATGACTAGTAACAAGGATCACCTGGATGATTTTGAAGAATGCAAAGGGGGATCTGTTACCTTTGGAGGTAGCAAAGGCTACATTACTGGTAAAGGTAGGATAAGAGTTGGTAATTTAGATTTTGATAGTGTGTCTTTTGTAAAAGAACTTGGGCATTTTAATCTTTTCTCAATATCACAAATATGTGATAAGCAGCACAAGGTTCTTTTTACTGAATCTGAATGTCTTGTAGTGTCTCCTGACTTCAAGATGCCTGATGAAAATCAGATACTTCTAAAAGTCCCTAGGCAACACAATATGTACAGCTTTGATATGAAGACACCTTCTCTCACAAAAGATTATGCCTGTTTGATTGCAAAAGCCACATGTGATGAATCTAAATTGTGGCACAGGAGGTTAGGTCATATAAATTTTAAAAACTTAAACAAACTTGTGAAGGGAAACCTTGTAAGAGGTCTACCTTCCAAGGTTTTCAAAAATGACCATACATGTGTTGCCTGCCAAAAAGGTAAACAACACAGGGCCTCCTGCAAGGCTAAATTAGAAAGAATAATCACTGAGCCATTACACACCTTGCATATGGATCTTTTTGGGCCTACTTCTGTAAAGAGTATTAATCATGCAAGTTATTGCCTTGTAATTACTGATGATTGTACCAGATTTAGTTGGGTATTCTTCTTGGCTACAAAGGATGAAACTAGTGGCATCCTTCAAAACTTCATTAGACAAATTGAAAACCACTAAATTTAAGAATAAGGATATGCTTGAATTTTGTGGGAACAAGAGAATAAAACAAGAGTATAGCAATCCAGAACTCCACAGCAGAATGGAGTTGCTGAAAGAATGAACAGGACCCTAATTGAGGCTGCTAGAACAATGCTAGCAGACTCACTTTTACCAACTACTTTTTGGGCACAAGCAGTTAATACTGCTTGCTATATCTTTAATAGGGTAAGAGTGACTAAACCTCAAAACAAAACTCCTTATGATCTTTTGTTTAGCCACAAACCAATTATTAGCTACATAAGACCTTTTGGGTACCATGTTACAATTTTAGATACTCTTAGTGTGCTTGGAAAGGATCTTGCTGTTGAAGATTATGCAAAAAGGATAGTAGAGTTGGTAAATCAAAGAAGAAAACACTTTGCAGAGGAAAGAGCTAGAGCAAAAAGGAATAAGCCTATGACTCAAAAACAACTCAGGAACTATATGTCAAACTTTCTAAAGAATCAAGGGAAATGGAAGTTGACTCAATTGAAGAAGTTAAATTTTGAAGAAGTGAAAGCAAAATTTGAAAAATTGGTTAAGCAATTGGATACCTATGTCCCTATGAACTTTGAAGCAACAAAGGTGTTGACTGACATATCA
>BQNB010196024.1:0-11320 GCA_026074375.1 Tanacetum coccineum | reverse complement strand
GTAACAAATACATCGTTGTTTGATATTGCCAACAATTGTTTGAATCTGAGAGAATTGGATTTGACGGGTTGTCAGGCGATTACTAGTGAGGGTTTACATGCTTTTGCTGATCATCCAACACTTTTACGCCTTCTTTTATACGCATGTCACAATATTTCTTGGGAATTTGTTATGTGGGCTGATTTCACTCATTTACAAAGTATTGGCCTTAGTAAGCATATAAAGACACCATTGGCAAAGGAAAACCATGAGTACATTGATTATGAGTTCAATCGCTGCTACATTAAGTGGATCTGATCAAAGATCCAAGCAATTAGGAATTCACGATACGTTTGTGTGCTTTCTTTCTCAATGCAAAGATGCCATGTTTGTGCTGGTTGACAGAATTGTGTAAGTTGATAGACACTTCTCATTCTGTCATTAGCATTATAATTTGAATTTTATCCGTTTTTGCTTTTTCATTCTAGCATGTATTTGACGTTTGGTAATGTTGTCATGAATTCAATTACTCATTGTTCAAAAAAATGTAAATCAGGCAACATGTTTAGTGTGCTTAATTAACGTCCCTCTCTTGTTGGTGGACAATTGAAATCTTGGTGTGGCTACTTATTTTCGTTTGAGGTCGTATTTCCTATAAATCTGTGATATGTCTGAAAGATAGTTACTGACTCTTAGAATTGTCGAAGTGTGTTTTCAGTTCTAAGTACCTCATATGTATCAAACATGATCCCAAACTAATTATATTTTACTAACTTCTAAGTACCTCGTGATAAACTGCGACTATGATATTACTGAATGAATAGATCAAAAAGCGTAATGGAACAAAGAGAAATTTACTTAACATACATATAGTTATATGCAATCGTTTGCGATACTATCCTAAAGATTTACTGACTAAAACAGAGTGGCGGGACCGCGTTGCATAATCACAACATGACCTTGTTCGAGTTATAATATAATGACGTGTCAACCGGCTATTAGTCCGCGTGTTTTACACACATGGCAGTACAACACAACCCTCTCCCGATCAAGTGCGGGTCAAGGAACCAACAGACACAGACTCAAAGTCGGTTGTTTGTACTATGATGTGTGCGAATAAAAAAACAAAGAGTGCACATGAGTGTCACTATTATACCAATCTTTCATTGAAAAAGATTGTCCTATAATACCAGTCTTCCAATTCTTCCCACGCATCATAGAGAAAATTTGTCCTTATCTTTATTTGCCACAGAATTAACAATCGACATGACCTAATATCATTTTACGAAGTTTCCAAGCAATTCTTGAAAGCTGTTTGCATTCGCCGATGGTACTTGGAAGTTTCGTTTACTGGCCTATATCTTACATGCATCCCCGAAATTGAAGTTTATTCAATGTTCAAAACCACTTCCGAATAAGAACATGAAACTCCTAGCCCAGTCATGCCCCAAGCTCAGGATCTTGTGCCTGGATTTAGTGAAAAACCTTGAGCCTAAAGTGGATTTTGAGTCTGATTTTGATGATGATGGTTTGTGTGTGGTAGCAAATGCTTGTTTCCATTTGGAATTAGTGAGTTTAAGCAGGAGAATATAACATCTTTAAGATCATCTAAGAATGTAACATCTACATGTTGGGGATGTAGGTTTTGTTTCCATTTTAAGATCATCTAAGAATATAACATCTTTAGATTTGGGAAGATGTGTTAAGGTAGCAGATGAATCACTTAAAGCCGCTGGAGAAGCAACTCGTTTAAGTAGTTTAAATTTGCAAGGTGGTTATTTGATTTCCTGTTTAGGTTTGAAGTATTTGGCAACTAGGGATTTGAAGAATAGTCTCACGTGTCTTTATTTGGACGAGTGTATTAGGATTAGTGATGCTGGTAGTATCTTCTTATGACAAATGGTTCACCTAACTGTTTTGACTTTGTCTAAGTGTGGGGTTAACATCACTGACTCTGGGATTTCGGCTATCAGAGCCGTATATGAGGGTGTGCAAGGTAAGGGCCTCCAAATTATGGGGCCTCAAAAATTTATATCGTTGTTTGATATTGCCAACAATTGTTTGTAACTGAGAGGCTTAATTTGACGGGTTGCGAGGCTATTACTGGTGAGGCTTTACATGCTTTTGCGATCATCCGACACTTTCATACCTGGCTTTATACTTGTGCGACAATATTTCTTGGGAAAAGGTAATGTCAGGTGCATTTACTCATTTAAATTACTACGTATCTTGGACTCAGTAGTAGGATAAACACACCGTTGCTAAAGGCAAGTTACATGTACTTAGATTTTGGGGATAACCGCTGCAAGATATATTGGAGATGATCAAGATACAATCAATGAGGAATTCAGGATGCGTTTTTGTGCTTTCTTTCTCAATGCAAAGACGCCACAATCGTGCTGGTCCACAAAATTTCCCAAGTTTGACGACACTTGAGTTTCTGTCGTGAGAATTTTAGTTTGCATTTTTATCATTTTTTGCTGTTCTTTCTAGCATGCACTTGACATCTGATAGTCTTGTTACAAAGATAATTACTGCATGTTCTTGGAAAAAAAATTATGCAACATGTTAAGTGTGCTTAATTAAGGCCCCTCCGTTGTTGGTCAACATCATGAAAGTTAACCAAATTACTTGTTTATCACTTATACGTGTGATTAATGTAATAACCTCTAATATTGAAGAATTTATTTAATTTAGATATTATGTCAAAAGAAATTTAATATAAGTAGTAAATTTCTACATGTTTGATATGACAAAATTTTAGACTTAAAACTAACTAAACAACGGGTTTAATGGACCTTGTAAACATGACCAGGAATTTCCTAGCTTTTAGAACAAATGGCCCGTATATATAACATAGTTATCTAAATCATAAGAAGAAAAAAAACCCTAAACTAGTTCAAGAACAAAAATGGGCCGCGACAATATTCACAGCCATCTCTACCCTCCCCAAAATTAACAGCCAAAATTCGCTCCATGATCTCTACCGTCCCCACCCCACCAATCGAGACCACGGCCGACGACCACCACAGCCGACGACCCATACCCACAGTCAAGTATGAATCAATTTTGTTTGTGTTATTTGTGTATAATTGTTGAATGAATATTTTGCTGCGTGCTAGAGACCAACACTTTTTAGGACAGTTAGGGTGTCTTTGTTTTTTTAGAAAGAAGTTCTTACCGCCTCTTACCACATACCAGTTAGAGCACTAGGTGTCGGGAGCCGTCCAGCTGGTGCCGTGGGAAAATTGATGTCACCTCATCACTTTTTTCCATAACGCCAAAATCCACCACAACACCAAAACACACCCCTCCCTCATATTTTTGGTGCCATGGGACACTTTCGGGCTCACACATACCCCACTAAAACATAAAAACAAAAGAAGAGGAAAAACACGGCCATATGAGCTGCCAACAATTGCGCGAGACGAGAAAACTCGAGGGGCAACATGGTTGTGGCACCGTCCCATTGCGTTTTGGGGGAAAACGCCACCTCACACGCAGGGTACCCGAGCCTCTTAGAGGCAGTAAGGCAAGTTGGCTTTTTTTTCCATTCAGACACGATAAGACATTACTCATTTTACCCGGTAAGAGGTTCTCTTATCACGTTATTCATTCAACAACACTATTTTTTCTAACAATCCATATATAATTATTAATACAAGATTGTTATGATGATGAACGAGTGTTACAAGCTAAAGATATATTTGTGCTGGATAACATACCATGGTTGCAAATCAAAGAGCTGTTGCGGCTTTGGTGGTGACCGTGATATATTAGGGTGTGGATAACACAAATGAAGGATTGCTTATGTATACAAACCTAGATGATACAAATGGGCTTTTGAAAACATAACAAGGCAAATTAGTTCATTATAGCTAACAAGTCATGGTTTTGTTTGTAAAAAGGTTCCTATTTGTAAAGGTTTTTATAGGGGAAAAATGTTCACACAACTAAATAAAAAACTATAATTAATTTAATGGTTTATTAACTGCGTTAAATTTATGATAAAAATATTTTGTTTTGTCACACAAGTTACTTATGCACCGTATTACGATGGTTTAATATATAAATTACAAAAATGAACAATTAAAATCATTTAGACAATTATATAAAAACAAACAACTTTATTTACGTCATATTCAGACTTTATAGCCACCACCTCTTAACACTAAGATGTGGTAGCTAGTCAGATTCCGACTCAAAACATCTTAATGACACGCACACCCCCTTAGATAGTTAAATAATTTGTGTATTTCTGTTGAATGAATTTCGGTATATCATGTGAAGACTTGTAGTAGAGCTTTTGGATGGATAGATAGTTAAAAAAAATTGCGTTGCTGAAGTGACTATAGACCAACACTTTTTAGTTTAAGCGACTCAAAGAATCTAGCACAGTAGAAAGTTATTAACACACTAAAACGGAATAGCCTGTTATAATTATAAGCGTTTCTTATGTCTAAGCGCATCTAGAGCATCTGGTATTCTTTTTTACGAAGCCATATAACTGATGTATGCTTAATGAAACGGTGATTAACAAGAAAGGAAAGAGTGTTCAACAATAAATATACAGATGTGAATATAGGCAGCAGTACCACTAACTAGCATACTTGGAATGTACTTTAGTAAATGAGCACCTCAATTCCCTCAGAATATACATATTGCACTCCATGAAATGCTAAATCAAGATTAAAAGTGCAACTACTTTGTAAGTTGTAAGAGCAAAAACTATAAGCAAGCATTTCGTTAATTAACCTGTTGCTTTATTTTCTGGGTCCACGCCATCTCGGCTTCAATCTATTTGAGAATTTCTTGTATACTGTTTGTGTATAATTGTTACACTTGTGTAAATGATTTTAGGATTTTAGTGATTAATTCCGGAAAGTCCCCATCCGAAGTTAATCATCCCATAGAAAACCCGTCCGACATTAATTATTAGAAATTAATTGCTTTTTGATTGTTTTGTCTCATTTAGGATACGGATGCTTGTAACTGATTTACTATTCGAGAAAAATTTGATACCATTTACCTTTTACTCCTACAAATATGTGTTTCATACACATATTAGGGGAGTTAAGGGGAAATGTTGTCGAATTTTTCTCAAATAGCAACTCAGTTACAAGCATCCGTACAATATTTATCATCAATATATATGTGAGATTATTTGATCCCCATGCATAATGCTATCAAATAATTGCCATAAGTAGAGGGTATTTGTATATGTGAATTTGCGAGAATAAATGATGTAGGGGAGTGGTCGTGCGGATAAATATAATGCAATATGTATAATGAAGTAATGCGTACAAACTCAGAAAGAGCGTATGATTTTATTAAGGTCTTGATTAAAACAACTATAATTTGCTTAAGTTTATTGTTTGAAAACGACAATGATCTTCACTACACCTTCGGTTGACCTAATATGTTTATATATTTGAAGATCGAATGAATGGATTAAGGAGATAACAATTGCTTTGGAGTTAAGTTAATTCTTGCGATTGGCCTTTTTTCAAAAGTAGAAGGTTAGATATATCATTTTAGAACAACAACTAGTTTAAATAGTAATTTGTTTAGATCATGGATTATATTTTTTGTTCTAGGTTAAGATCAATTCTTATTTACCATCCATTACTGTTTTAATATTTGATCACTCCTTGATCGAAATATATACTCTGGTGATAATAAATGGGTTTTGCGGTTTTATTTTTGGTGAAATTTTAGAGTTTCGTTAGGAATTAATTTTAGTTTTAATAACTCGGCTGTTGTGATTTGAGTACCAGATAACTCTCTAGCTAGAGCGATGGATCGTATTGGAGATGATGAGCTTATCTCAATTTTTGACAAAATTGACAACCACGATGACAAAAAGTCATTCTATCAAGTTTCCAGGAACTGGTTGAAAGTTGCATGCATGCGCCTACGAGAGCTAGACATTTCATTTCCTGGTATTCTTGAGGATATCCTACCTGCTTCCCCGAATATTGTTGTATTTACATGTTGTAAACCACTATCGAGCGCTTACATGAAACTCCTAGCCTGCTCGTGCCCCAAGCTCCAACACTTGATTCTCGAGCAAGACCTTGATAGTGAGACGGAAGATTGCGAGTCAGGTCATGATTTTGATTTGATTGAGAGGTTACATGTCGGGGATGGTGGATTTGGGTTGATTGTAGGATCATGTAAGGATTTAACATATTTAGATTTGGGAGGATGTCTTAGTGTCACAGACGAATCACTAAAATCTCTTGGAGCATCAAAAAGTATTACGATGTTGAGATTGACAGGTTGTATGATTACTGATTTGGGTTTGAAGTATCTAGCAAATGGGGATTTGAAGAATTGTTTGGAGTCACTTTGGTTGGATGAATGTGATAGGATTAGTGATGCTGGTATTTCTTATCTGAAACAAATGGTTATTCTATATGATTTGCATTTGTCAAACTGTGGGGTTTTAAATACAGATTCAGGGATTTTGGCTATATCACAAATCCCAAATATTCACACGTTGCATTTGTGTCATTCGATCAAAGTAACAGATATTTCATTGTCTCATATTGCTAGCAGTTGTAAGAAGCTGAAATTTATTTATTTGACGGGTTGTGAGGCTATTACAGGTGAAGGTTTACGTTGTTTTGCTCATCACCCAACACTACATTACCTTTCGTTGTATTCGTGTGATAATATTTCTTGGGAAGATGTGGAGTACGTTGCTTTGGCTTGCCCAAGTCTAACAATTGTTGGCCTCAGTAGGAGGTTAAAGACGCCTATGCCAGAGACAGGTCGCCAGGTGTTTTTTATTGGGGACAAGTGGCGCTTCATAGATTGGGAATAATTGAAGTGGCACTCAAACATTAGCATTTTCGCAAAGAGTGCTATATTGGGATGACAGTTGCCTGATGGATTTGAAATGATCAGAAGACGCAACCAATATTTATGGCTCAAACCATACCTAATTTCTGCTTTCTTTGTTAATGTATAAAAGCCATGTTAGATTTCTTCTTTAGCATTTCAGTTGGGATTCTATATGCTTTTTTCTTCATTTTTTTTGGCTTTGGTTTCTAGTATTCACTTGAAATATGGTACTTAGATATGATTAATGTCTTCAAATATGATTAAGAAACCTGGTTAGTGGGCTTAGTCAATGCATGTTTTTCTATTGCTGGTAAGGATTTGAAGCCATTGTATATGTGCATATCTGTTGTGGCTATGTATGCTATAATTACTTTCATCTTTGCTCCGAGTGTATATAGATCAACTTGAATTATTAGTGACTGCGTTCCTTTGCCTAATGCTAATGGAGCATATCGATAGCTCACTACATTGAAAACCCACTCAAAGGAATACCTCTGTTGAGGTTTATTATCATAAAGTAAAGACCTTTGCTACAAACAAGATGAATGAAAACAACGCAACATGCATATTAAGCTTTCCAAGAAGACAAAGGTGGAGTGTCGGATGTTAGATACGTGGGAAAACCATCCATATACCGATCACCCTCGGGTGCATTATCAGAAGAAATACATTCAAGTACCAGCATGTCTTGTGGTGTCAAGGTAACAGACAGAGCTCCTATATTCTGTTTAAGGTTTTCAATCTTAGTGGTTCCTGGTATAGGGACCACATCTTTCCCTTGATGGTGAACCCAGGCCAATGCTAGCTGTGATGGAGTACACCCCTTGTTTGCTGCTATCTCACAAACACGCTCATACAACGTTTTGTTATGCTCAAGATTCTCAGCTTGAAACCTTGGTAGAAACTACAAAATAGAATACAAAACTTAGTTTTGGAGCCAGTTTATTTATTTTAATGTCATAGCTAGTGAACTCGATCCATTTTGTTTTCTGCGTACCTGTCGGAAATCACCCTCTGCCAAGTTCTCAACAACCTTTGGACCCAATGAAAGAAATCCCCGTCCTAAAGGACTGTATGCCACTATTCCAATGCCAAGTTCTCTGTAAAAGCAGTACGTAAGAGATGTGAATTTTAGTTGATATTTCTTTACTATGTCATAATTCATGGGTAACGGGTCAATTTGGGTCTATGTCAGGTAAGTTTGGAACAATTTATGTCCGTCATATTTCATAATACAGTTACTATGATGATATGAGTTCTATAATCTACCAACATTTTAGAAGGCTGCAAGCATTAAAATACATTTCGGGTGACTTTCAACCCATTTGACCAGTTTTTCCCTTGCATAGCTACACTTTCTGTTTTGACCCAATAGTCGTAATCCATTAAACAAATCGACGTGTGCATAAGTACAGATAACACTGCTTAAAATTTGTCCTAATAGGCTTCGATAACAAGTGAATAGATGTGTGATGAACCTGCAAGTTGGAATAATTTCGTCTTCAACATCCCTTGACCACAATGACCACTCTAATTGTACAGCTGTTATCGGATGCACAGCATGTGCTCTTCTAATTGTCGAAGCTGAAGCTTCTGACAGCCCTACATATTTGATTTTTCCTTCTTCTACTAGCTTCTTTAACTCTCCCATCTTACAAGTAAAAAATTAGACAACATTTGTTATAAAAGGTTACAAAGTAGTGTGTCTTTACCTTTAGAAAAAAAGGTTGGAAAAAGTAGTAAATACCGTGATTTCAATAGGCACGCGAGTGTCAGTGCGGTGCTGATAATAGAGGTCGATGCAATCGATCTTAAGCCGTTTCAGGCTGGCTTCGCAAGCATCCCTAACATATGCTGGATCACCATAAAATTTGTAAGCTCCATTCTCAACTTTAATTCCGAATTTGGTAGCTAGTTCCACTTTTTCCCTTGTACCTCCGGTCAAAGCCTGCAGGTAAATCAGTCATGCATATGCAGTTTGTTTTGTACAGCTGATTGTCTACTTATTATTATACAGTACCATATTAGATAATAACTTGCTAGACGCAAGGATATGGGATTGCATCTTTCTAGCTTATCCTTGTACCTTATAAACATGTGCTTACTTCAAAGAGCTTAGTTCTCACAAATAGGCAAATAAGCCAAGAAGCACTTTTAGCAATCCAAAGTTCAAGAAACTTAAAAACACAATAATCTAGCTACAACTTCAATATAGCAAAAGAAGTTAGAATTTAACCTTTCCTAGTAAGATTTCATTAATATGTGGGCCGTAGGCATCTGAGGTGTCGAAAAACGTAACACCAGCCTCAACGGCGTGATGTATGAGGTTGATGCTGTCGGGTTCGGGTTTTGGAGGCCCGTAGCCAGCAGACATGTTCATACAACCCAAGCCTTGAGCTGAAACTTCCAAACCTTGTGAACCTAGTTTGATTCTTGGAACCTTTGCCATATTTTCTTAGTGATCAAATGAACTTTTTATTCTTACATTATATCAGATTGTTATCTCAAGTATATATTTATAGTGAGTTCTCATATGATTAGTTTGCAAATGATGACGTAAGAGCCTACATCTCAACTTCTGTATATTTATTAGTAGTTACTTTTGATTAAAGTGCATGTGGTCTCATTTGGTTACCATTTGACTATCATATCTCTGTTTTGACGAAAAAGATTCTCTAAAGTTATGGTCAAACATGATTGATCATGTTAAGCTTATTGTGAGTGAAAATAAATAAGTGGGCCAAAGATTTTTATTAAAAGAAAAAGTTTTATACAATTAAGTTATTTGTGATTGGTGAACATGATGTATCATGTTTGACACAACTTTAGAGGATTTTAATCCCTATTCTGAGGCTGTTATAGTTACAGACACCGGGGCCTTTAAATTTGTTAGTACAACCAAAAGGCTAACGACAAGTATGTTGCGTATTTCGTTCTTTGTAGAAAAGTATGTTGCGTATCTTTAGACTTCACCCTACAAAATAATTGTCTTCATACAATTCGACAAAAAACACACATTTTACAAAAGACTAATCAATACTGCTTTTCTTTTATACCTTTATCATTTTTTTTTCTTTTTGAGGAATGTTGGGGTCGGATGGTGACCCTTAAGGGACTAACGGCGGAAAACGTTTACCACTTAAGGACGGATGGTACAAGTTTTTCGGTCAAGGGACTAGGGACGCTGGTCAACGCAAACCACAAGGACCAACGGTGTAGTTTACTCTTAAACAAGTAACTCATGCTCAAAGGTCCCAGGTCACGAGTGAGCAACAACAAAAATAGACGAACCACTGCAGCATTGTACAAGATGTGAGCCCTTATGGTATTTGTATCATTATTTTGATTTGTGTGTGTATGTGAGGTATTTTATGATGTATGTTTGTATAAAGTGTGTATCTAAAAGAAATGCGAGGAAAGTGGTGATGTGGTGATAATGTGGAAGATGAGAGAATGGTGACCACTACCTCTAGTCTTACACAGCGTTATCGAGTTTAATGTTGGGGAGAAATGAAAAATAAAGAAAAGAAATTTTCTAGTTTTTTTAAAAGATGAAAAGGAATGAAATGAAAATAATTTGAGAGGAAAATGTGACTAAAACTTTAATCCAAAAAATGAGATGAAATGAAAGTAAAGTGTATGTCAAATGACAATATCATCCTTACTTTTTAAACTTTAAAGCTTTGAAATATGTCTGAGCGTAATATGCCGTGGATCGGACCGAACCGAGAATCCGACTCAAACCGGACCGAACCTATTTCAATCTGGTCCAGTTTTATGTACAATCGACCATTATGCCTTCTTGGAATGGACACGATTAGGTGTTTTGGGGCAAATCGGTCCGACCTGGTTTTTCGCATCCGGTCCTCGGTCCGTGTTTTGAGGAACATCAGTTTCAACTTTACGCATCTACTAAAATAATTTGAAATAATCATACTTGATTGTATGCATATAAATTATGTGAATAAAACCGGGACACACTTTTATGCTCAGGCAAAAACAATACCACCAATTTGGTATAGGATTGGTAGCAAACTCATCTCTACAAAAAACCAATAATCTTTTTTATTTAGAGTTAATTGCATTTTTGGTCCCTGTGGTATAGTTAAATTGTAGGTTTCGGACCCTAACTTTCGAAATTGCAGTGATGGTCTCTACTTTCAAGTTTTCGTTGCAAATTTGGTCCTCAGGCCGGGACCAAACCTGCAATTTGGCCAAACCACAGGGACCAAAAATGCAACCCAAAAGGACCAAACCTGCCACCCAAACTTGAAAATAAGGACCATCACTGCAATTTTAAAAGTTAAAGTCTCAAACCTGCAATTTGGCCATACGACAGGGACGAAAAATGCAATTTACTCTTTTATTTATTAAAAGGTCCCTATTATTACTAAAACTTTTTTCTCTTAATGAAATATATTAGTAACAAGCAAAATTACCCGCGCGTTGCTGCGGGGCGTTAATTTTTCGCGTATTGTTACGGGCCATTAAT
>BQNB010196022.1:0-11321 GCA_026074375.1 Tanacetum coccineum | reverse complement strand
CATTTGTAAACTTTGTTCTTGCAAGTAATTCAACCATTTTCTCTCTCTAGTTTCTCTCTCTAAATTTCTTCCATTTTCCTTCTCTTTTCTTTTTGTATTCGAGCAACAAGTAATGAAGTAAAGTGATATAGGGTAACCGACATGTCTTAAAAATTATCTTGATTCTGGGATCCCATAGTCGTCTTTGAATTTTAGCATTCGTTGCTATTTGTTGTTGTTGTTGTTGCCGTCCCAACATTCCCTTCATCATAAGCACATACAAATCCACCTTTCTGCGCAAACCCTGAATTTCGCTTTCTACATGGGCACACATGTTCTCAAACAAAAGAGTTTCACCTCTGCCAATATAAACCTTAAACACCTTCGTAAAGTGGGTAGGTAAACATAATTTTTCGACGACGTCAGGTCGAATAAAATTATGCGTGCTGCCATATCATCACCCTCGTCCGTGGCCGCGTTACACAAGTCATCATCCTCGCCAACCCCAAGCACTTTACCACCACCCACAACAACCTCTTCCAAACTTGCTTTATTTTCTGAAAATTCGCCAAACTTGCTACGAACTTCTATACTTTCCACATTACTCTCACCAATATTGAAAACACCGTCTATCGCGCTACTAACATCATCAACACCATTATCTTCATCAGCATCTAATGACCCTTTAGCCTTAGGTGAAGCAAATTCACCCTGTAATGATAGAATGGCATCTATTTTCTTTTCAACGATGTGTTCTTTATCTTCCTTTGCAATTATCTCAAAACGAGCCTCGGTGATACGAGCTTTGAAGAAGTCTTCTCCCAAAGTTAAAGGACTGGACCTCAAAAATTCTCAAATGTCTAGTTTTGCGAAGCGTGTTTCCGTCGCACGGGCCAATAAAAAAGCTTCGTCTAGAGTTTTGGGGTTTGACCTTAAGAGTAAACATTGTAGATCCAGTTTAAGTCTGGATATATAAAACGACTTAATATTCAAGGATCGTTACTCGTTTTATAAGCATCTCAAACTCCCGTTGATAATCTTCCACCGTACCCATTTGCAAAAGCTTAGATAGTGCGTATTCTGCGTCCTGATCGTTGCCGTCCGATGCCATGAACAATAACTCGAAGAACAATTTTTTTTCGATGAACAATAACCGGTGAATAGCAACTCCGATGAACAGTACTCGGTGAATAGTAACTCCGATGAACAGTATTTTTTTTGGTAACCTATTGGAAGCCCTCTCAACGAAAGCACCAGTTGATACGACCCTTGTTAGATGTTGTATCGGGATAGGGCACCACTTCAAGCGTGTGCTGGCTCCGTCAAAAAATAGAAGAGAAGATTAGAGATATTTTGATCTTTTAACTTGATTGATTAATTAATTATTATAATGAAGAGTATAAGAGTATTTATAATAGCTTAATGAGCCATAGGCCTATCATGGCTATTATGACTTTCCTAAACAAATAGTCAAACGCATTGAATGCGAAGACATTCTTAAAAAATGATTTTCCTAACACAAGGAGACAACATAAATAACTTTCCTAAATAAAGAGACCAACATAATTGATAAATACTTTCCTAATACAAAGACATTCATAAACATAATAAACTATGATAATATCCTAACCATGAGTGTATCAGGGGTTTTAGGTTGAGTCCAAAAAAAGTTATTTGTTTAATGGGGTTTGACTTTTCAAAACCCATTAATAAGGGTTTTTAAAATCTTGAGCTCATGGGTGAGTTTTACTTTAAACATGTGGAGATTACATTATCTTCTCTCACATAATTAAATAATATAATGTTTAAATAATATTTTTTCATCAAAAATTTATTATTAAATACATATAAAAAAATATTATTTTCTCTTCTAAACCTACATTAAATCTAAATCTAAATCTAAATCTAAATCTAATCCCACTTACGAACTAAACGGACCCTTAAACTTGATCGTGAATTTTATCAATCAAATAAAATATAACATTAATTTACATTTAACCTCTAAAGTTATATAAATTACGTCATTTTTTTAGTTTTTCTATATACAATTTAGATAGGGCAAATCGCATAAAAAGGTACCCTAAGTTCAATTTCAATTAAAGGTACTAGTTTTCTTCCTTCTTAATTTAAGGTATCGATTTTTTTTGTTACAATGTTGGACAATTAACAGGTTTGCAAGTTACATTTTTAACGATCATTTATTTTATTATCGCATCGTTAGTCCTTTATATTTTCTACTTATTTTTCTATTTTTTTAACGGCAATTGTGGCTACATGGCCCCTAGCCCAGAAGGCGTAGCGAGCCCACACAACCAGGTTGGCTCCAGCCCAGAAGGCAATGACACCCTTCCCTTTACGCACGCGGGAGGAAACCCTTATCGCCTTAGACAAGACTCGAACATGAGACCTTACCTAGGAGGGTAAAACCTCCATACCATTAGACTTATTTCCTACTTATTTTTAAAACTTATACACGTTTTTTTACACACATATTTTTACACGTTTTTTATACACACATTTTCTTACACGTTTTTATACACAAATTTTTATACACGTTTTTATACACACGTTTTTATACATACATTTTTATGCACGTTTTTATACACACATTTTTATACACGTTTTTATACACATATTTTTATACACGTTTTTATACACACATTTTTTGACACGTTTTTATACACACATTTTTATATACGTTTTTCTACATGATTTTATCCACAGTTTTATACACATATTTTTATACACATTTTTATAGACACGTTGTATACACACGTTTTAATACACGTTTTTATACACATATTTTTATACACGTTTTTACACAATTTTATTCACGTTTTAAAAAAAAGTGCATAAAAACATGCATAAAAACGTGTATAAAAATTTGTATAAAAACGTGTAAAAAATGTGTATAAAAACATGTATAAAAATGTGAGTATAAAAACGTGTAAAAATGTGTGTATAAAAACGTGTATAAAAATGTGTGTATAAAAACGTGTAAAAAATGTGGCATAAAAACGTGTAAAAAATGTGTGTATAAAAACGTGTATAAAATGTGTGTATAAAAACGTGTATAAAAATGTGTGTATATTGTATAAAAACGTATATAAGTTTTAAAAATAAGTAGAAAATAAAAAACGTGTATAAGGTAATAAAAAAATAGGTAGAAAATATAAAGGACTAACGATGCAATAATAAAATAAACAATCGTTAAAAATGTAACTTGCAAACCTGTTAATTGTCAACATTGCAACAACAAAAAAGATCGATACAATAAATTGAGAAAAAAAAGACTAGTAACTTTAATTGAAATTGAACCTAAGATGAGTATCTTTTTATGCGATTTGCCCATTTAGATATGTGTTTTTATGTTTTTTTTTCTTTCTTGAAAACGAATATGATCTAAAATTCAACAAATTGAATATCTAATTTTGACTTTTATTGGATAAATAGGTGGCGCAATTTGTCACCTCACAAAATCTAGCTCTCTTGGGTATTTTGAAATGGCAGATTATATTATACATTAGGTATTAGGTACGTATTTATATAAACTTGGACAAAAGTAACAAATATAAATTTGTAAATAAAAAACAAAAAATGATTACTGACTAGTAATATTTAGTTTCATAAGTGATAGTGTTTATTTAGAGCGTGACCAATATATGGTGAAGTTGACATATGAATTCTAATGGAGTAGGTGTTACAAATACGTTTCTACCAAATTAAATGGTATAACGATTCACTTTTAACATCTTTTAGATAGTTAGCTATTTTAACACGCACGTCTAATATGTTTCGGTATAGAGTACATACGGTGTATATGACAACTGAATGCATGTGAGTGTAGTACCTTCAACATGAAAAAAGATAGTTAATGTGTACAATATATATTTTTTTTCATCAATTAGTAGTTACAATATATTCATTCATATCCTTGAAATAATCCAAGCTTATTCACAGTATAATCACCAAAGTTGTAAATAACATAAAACAATGACGGTTGAACCCTAATCCTTCTCCGATACGTAATAACGTTCGATCCCTGTGAGTGTATCGATGAATTGAATCCTTAAATTGGTTCTATGATTGGTTCAACGTAGTTGCTAAATCTAGGGTTTTGATCTTGATCAATTCTCTTGATTGGAGTGATATTCACCTCTCATTGATCGATTGTGGATTCATATTTTTCTGATCTCCTTGGATTTATCATTATCATGTGTGACGAGTTTCATTAGGGTTTGATTTTATTATTATTTTTTAGGGTTTTGTCGTCTGCTGTTTCTTTTTAAGGTTTGGTTGTTCCTCTTTTTGTCACCATGCCTGCTCAACGTTCTAATGAAGACCAAGCTGTTCGTATTTCTAAATCTATTTTTGTAACCAATTTTCCTGATAATCTTGGGTCGAAGAAATTGTGGAAGGTTTGCGAGGGGTATGGGAAGGTGATAGACGTTTTTATTCCTAATCGTAGATCCAAAGCAGGTAAACGTTTTCTTTTGTCAGGTTTATTCGTGTTAACGATTTAGATCGTTTGGTTGGAAATCTTTGTACGATTTGGATTGGTCGTTTCCATCCGATGCCATTGTTGGCCGTTTTGAACGTGCAAACAAACTTGTAAAAACCATCGGGGCTATTTAATCAAATGCGCATGGGTACATTTGGGTCATTTTGTTTATGCTGCTAAAGACTTTTCACATTTGGATTGACTCTGTTGCTCCTGTATCTTCCTCTCGGCGTTGGTTTTTGGTTGATTCCTGTGTTTTGTACTTGACCTCTAATGTCATGTCATGGGGCGTGTGAAAGGATATTAACTCATTCCTAACCTACAGGAATTCTATTAGCTAAGGAAGGTTTTGTGCATTGTGAAGATGTCGTTTTTTGGGGTTATGGGTGTTGATAAAATTGGATAACGAGGGTTCTAAGCAAAAGTTTTTAGATCATGTATGGCGTTAACTCTTGGTTCTGTACGCTTTTAATGCCGTAATGTATTGGTTAGTGGATGATCGTGTTGTTAGGTGTGGTCATTGAAGGTATCCACTTCATGTTTGTGGTCTCGAGAAACGTTTGCCAAGATGGATCAAAGGGGCGGGCTTTGGATATCGAGGAAATTTTGGTCTCTTTTGCTCGTAAGCGGTTGTGCATCTTAACGAAACAACCATAATCTATATTGGAGAAATTCAAGGTGATTTTTAAAGGTAAGGTGTTTGTGGCTCAGGCGAAGGAACTTTCCTACTTTGAAATCGAGTTTTCTTCTAAAACCTGAAGGAGTCTGTTTATACCTCGGATGACGATCAAAGCATTGGCGCTAGAAATTCTTAATAGATGGGGCGCAAAATTGTGATGTCGAGTAAGATGATGAATGTAATGTGGATGGTGTTTTTACGAGATAGTTTTCAGAGTTAATGTGGATGAATGTTAATATTGATGGTTACGGGTAAGGAGAATGGCAAACAACAATCAGAGGATCCGTTTAGTTTTTATGATTTATTGAATAAACATTCGAGTAAGGCCGTTCGTGATGCGAGTACCTCTTTACGCATCTCCTGGTTTTACCCCTAATACTTCTGTGACGCACGCTAATGTTGGTGTGATTTGTGAAGATGGTACTACTAATGGTGAAGAAATGTGAATATGCCTAGGGTGGATGCTAAGGTTATGGACCTTCTCAGGGAGGCCATGATTCCTCTATGGAGAATCTGTTTCTTTCTTTTCAATACTAGTTCATAACTCGGTGGCTATATTCTTTATCATTTTGGATGACATGGTTAGTGTTGGACATTCTATGGGTTGTAATTTGGATGGGTGTTTGAAAGATATGGAAAGATTATTGGCTCACAAGGAGTGAAGATGTTCTTAAATGATTTTCTTTCTATTTATTATTCAATGTCTTGGGCACATGACGAAAGGTGGGTTAAGGTAGAGAGAGTTAAATTATAAGATAGGATAATTTTTTAGCCGTTGCAAGTGACAAAAGATGGATTGTATTTCTCATATGGACGTAAAAGTCCATATGGGGAAAAATTCGAACTTTGATTTTGTTACCAGTGATCATTAGGGAATTCTGGTGGTATTTTTGTTATTTGGGAGGCTTCCTATCTTCATGAAAAAGATGGCGCTACTATTTCTGATAATTTTTATAGCTATTTACGGCACTGGTTACCTGTAATGTCATGATTCTTTTGGTGGCGGTTTTACGCTCTCAACAGCCTAGTAGCCCAAAAAGGCTTTGGTTTTTTATAATAATCTTGTACGGAGATGAATGGCGAAGCTATTATATATGGGTGACTTTAATGACGTTCGGGACTATGGATTGAAGGATTGGTTCGTTTTCATGCTTCTAGTGCACGGTGTTTTGTTCGGTTTATTGTGTCTTCTGGTATTGATGTGTTGTAATAGTTGGAAGGGTACTCGTTTATTGGTCTCATCCCTTCAGCCTCCAAAATGATAAATTAGATCGCTTTCTTAGTTACGGAAGAGTATTATCTAGCATTATCCGTCTATTTCAGCTTTGTGTTCTTGACGCCACTTGTCAGATCATCGTCCTATTCTTTTGAGGAAGTTTAGTCTGATTTTGGTCCGACTCCGTTTTGGTTTTTCAATCTTGGTTAAGGATGGTGGGTTTTGTTCTGATGGTGGAGCATGCGTGGTTTGTCTTTTTCGCATTTGATTCAATGCTATGGGTTAGGTTCAAGAAGAAATTGCAAGACTTAAGTCTATTTATTCGTTTATGGGTTAAAGTTAACAACGTTTCATCTTATAACGCAAAGGAATTTCATACTGATATGATTATGATCTATATTGATAAAGACTGGAAAGGGGCAACTTTCTGATGAACATTCTTCTCAATCGGATGGAACTATACCGACGGCTGCATGATATTAAACTTTTCGGAGTTAAGGATTCTGGTTCAAAAATCTTAAAATTCAAATCGGGATATTGACAGGAAGATGAGAATTCTAAATTCTTTCATGGTATTATTAATAAGAAAAGGTCTCAGTTGTCGATTCGTGGTGTTTTCGTTGAGGGCACTTGGTGTACTGATCCGAGTATTGTGAAGGAGGCATTTAAGAATCACTTTGAAGTTCGATTTCAGCAACCGTGTCATGATCGTCTCAAACTTATGCTCCTTTTTCATTATAATCGGTTGTCTTCGGATCAGGTGGATGAGCTGGATAGGGCAGTATCGAGGGACGAAATTCGTAGGGCTGTTTGGAACTGTGGCGAGAATAAGTCTCCTGGCCCCGATGGTTATACGTTTGAATTTTTTAGAAAGTATTGGAGTCTTGTCGGGGCGGATTTTTGCGATGCGGTCGACTATTTTTTTAAGTCTGGTACGTTTCCAAGGGGGTGTAACTCGTCTTTCATCGCCTTAATTCCTAAAGTTAATGATGCTAAGTTCGTTAATGATTTTCGGCCTATCAGTTGATTGATGCGTTTATAAGGTGATCACGAAGTCTTAGCTAATAGTTTAGGCTACAGTTATTTCCGATTTAGTTTCGAGACTCAATCGGCCTTTGTTGCTAATAGACAAATATTGGACGGTCCTTTTATCTTAAATGAGGTGTTAAACTGGTGTAAGCGAAAAAGGAAGCAAGCTATGTTTTTTAAGGTTGATTTTGCTAAGGCGTATGATTCGGTTCGGTGGGATTATCTCTTGGATATTCTTCAAGCGTTTGGGTTTGGGCCGAATTGGTGTAGGTGGATCCGTGGTACTTTTACTTCCTCCATGGCTTCCATATTGGTTAATGGTAGCCCAACGTCCGAGTTCCCTTTTTGTTGTGGGTTGAAACAAGGTGATCCGTTGGCCCCTTTCTTTTCCATTATTTACTTATGGAGTCGTTACATATCTCTTTCTCCAGTGTTGTTGACGATGGGCTGGTTTTACCAAGGTTTTCAATTGATGGCTAGGTTATATTTATTATCTTTTTTTTGCTGAACGAGCAATGTTCATTGCGAGAGTAGTCGAACAGAAATTACATAATATTGTTAAAGTTCCTTATTTGCTTCATCTTGCGTCGGGTCTTAAGATCAACATTGCTAAGAGCCAAGTCTTGGGTGTCGGGGTTTCTCAGAATGTTGTTTTGCAGGCGGCGAATAGGATCGGGTGTGCTGTTTTGAACACTCCTTTTTGTTATCTTGGTGTGACGGTTGGGGAGTGTATGTCTCGGAAGTCGGCTTGGGTTGGCTTGGTGAACAAACTCCAAGCCCGGTTATATAAATGGAAGGTTAAAAACCCGTTTCCATTGGAGGCAGATTGACACTTTTAAATCCGTTCTTGGGGCCTCTCCAATTTATTATATGTTCAATCTTTAAGTTCCACAAAAGGCGTGTTGAAGACTATGGAATCTATCCGTAGTAAGTTCTTCAACGGTGTTGATTCTTCGGATAGAAAGATTTCGTGGGTAGCTTGGGATAATGTCTTAGCGTCCAAACTGAACGGTGGTCTTGGTGTCTCGAGTTTCTTCGCGTTGAAACCTGCTCTTTTGTTGAAGTGGGTGTGGCGCTTCATTTCTGGCAATGGCTCTTTATGGTGTAAAGTTATTCAAGCGATTTATGGCTCAAAGTTTGATCTTCATGTGACCGATCAACCCTCAATTTGGTGCTCTATTTTTACTTGAAGTAAAATCTTGTTGAAAGATTGGGTTTTGATTTTTCTTCGCATTGTAAGCAGCGGATTGGGGACGGGTCTTGTACTAGTTTTTGGTATGATATATGGTTAGCTGATGCCCCTTTTGTGTTCAGTTTCCCCGTTTGTTTGCTCTCGAATTGGATAAGGAGATTGTGGTGGCTAATAAAATGGGAGCTTCTTCAGTCTTAACTTCTTTTCGTCGGGACGTGCGTGATGGAGCTGAGCGGCAGCAGTGGGATGACCTTTCTTCAATTCTGAACTCGGTTGTCCTCTCGTCTTCCAAAGATAGGTGGACTTGTGATTTGTCGGGAGATGGAGAGTTCAAGGTTAAAGTCATCAGAAACTTTATTGATGACTTGTTTCTCCCTTCGTCGGATGTTGAAACGAGATGGGTTAAATTCATTCCATTAAGTTAATGTTTTTTCTTGGCGTGTCGGTGATATGTTAATTCTAGAGTCAAATCTTAGACGTACATGTGTTTTGTTTGGTTTCTACCATACTGTGTCCTCTTTGTAATGCTGCTATGGAGGGATGTTCAGAATTGTTTTCTTTTCGATGTGACGTGGCTCGGGTTGTTCTTCGTAAAAATTTGTCGTTGGTGGGATTGATTGGCAGGAGATGCTGTTCTTTCTCCGGATTGGATGCTTGGTTTCTTTTACATTCGGATTTTTCCCGTACAAGTCATATTTTAGAAGGTGGTTTTTTTATGTTGCTGGTGCGGATTTGGAGGGCTTCGAAATCAGGTTGGTCTTTGACGCCTTTGAATCATAAATAGTTCGACGATTTTTGATGTCATTGTTTCTTGTGTCCTTTTTATGGTGCTTTAGCTGATGTAATAGGGTTCTTTCTTTGGGAGTATTGGTTAAAAATCCCTATCTTATTTCTTTGTAATGTCTTTCTAGCTACTTGCTATAGTTATTTCTAATAAAGTTGCTGTTAAAAAAAAATGTGTACAATATATTTGGCTTCCAAGCAAACATGGTGTAATTGACAACTGAATGCAAATGGATATATTTCGAATATGATAGTCAGTTGATGTGTCTAGTACTCAAACGCTGGGTTCTAATGTTATTAGCTAAATTCATATTTGGATACTTATGCTTGTTTTTTTCTTTACTTTTTATTTGCCAAATTAATTTAGAGCCTAAAACATATTGAAATACTAGTAACACCGAAATAATCTTCATCTCTTCATAATTGTCGACACCTAGGTAGCATGTGGAAAAATATTATCTTGTGCATGGGGAAACCCCCATTGTGAATCTCTTTGGGTTAGCTACCAATATTTAAGGGTTGTAAATTAATAATCATTTTATAGAGTATGTGACTAATGACTATTGTAAATCTAGTTAAGATGAAGATAAACGTACATGAAATGTTACTCTCTTATAAGTTATATATATCGAGTAACTCCCCTACAATAAGTGTGTATTCTTGCAAAACGTTGATAATAATTGGCAACACTAACCAGCCCACATGTATATATCACCCCAAGTTTATCTCTGATGTATAAACTTCGTAAGGCAATGAAAAGTCCATAAACATGTAATTCATTTCAGTATTTCACCTTGGACTTATTTCTCATGTGACCATTTAAAATGCCCCAAACGGCCGGATTGTTTATGCCATTTTCTATGTTTGAGATAAAAAAAATTCCTTGTAAAATTAAAGTATACGAGTTATGCAAGTTATATACAACTTGAAAAATATGAGTAGGTGTTCAAGTTGCATCTCATGGCGCGAAGTGATGATGGCTTCGGCTGGAGTTGCATATAACAGATGCCCCTCATGGCATGTAGTCATCAAAGGTTTTATGAGACTCTAAAATTGCTAATGTGTCTTTTTTATGCCAATCTAGGGGATGTTCTTTGGGAGACTTAACAGATTTCATGATATATGAGAGTACTACGAATGAATGATCTACACAACACACCATAAACTATACACATGGTTTTGATTAACTTCCTATCGAACTTTACCTACCGCAATGTAATTTTGTGTAGATCAGCATTAAATAGGAGAGTCGTGAATGGACGATAGAAGCTGAATCTTTCGCATCACGCTTCACGGGTCCTATAAATATTAGTCCCGAAGATCGAGTCTTCCATATGAGTTTAAGTTGCAAAAGTTATCTCTTGAGTTAGCATACTACGATTAATCATTTGCTTTCACAAGAAGAATAATGTCTCACTACAATAATGCTTATGATCATTCTTCAGACATCAAGCGCGATGAGTTCCCTGATGATTTTATATTCGGAGTAGGATCATCTGCATATCAGGTATATGTTTGAGATTGCATGAAATTCATTTAAATAAATCAAGAATACTTATCTTCTAGATTATTTATTTATATGGATTTCAGATTGAAGGTGCTTGGAGAGCAGATGGTAAGGGATTGAGCATCTGGGACACTTTTAGCTTGAGATACCCTGGTTCGTGTCTTCTCGATTGCATTCTTTTATCTGATTTTTTTTAAATAATCAATCTTAATCATGTATACTTGTCATCATGCAGGGAAGATTCAGGGAGGTGCAAACGGGTGCTACACTATCGATCATTATTCAAGAATGAAAGTAATTAATTTAATGATGTGAAACTTGTTCTTATCTTCAGATGCTGGTTTTTTCGTCGGTCTATTAAAACCACTGATTATATCAAATATCCTACAGTGACAAGAACTATGCCAAAAATAACTGCATTTTGACTATAAAATT
>BQNB010196019.1:0-11321 GCA_026074375.1 Tanacetum coccineum | reverse complement strand
CTAAATCTATACTACACATAAAGGGTTTATACTCATTTCTTGAATTCTTGAAAACTTAAGAAAACTATTTATGAAAACACACGAATTGTAATGGTGACTTGAAACTGAAACATGCTAATATAAGAAACACAAGAAATTGTAAGAGTTGACTTTACTAATATAAGAAACACTAATATAGGAAACACAATACGGAAATATGGTTTTCTAATTGAGATTACTAATATAAGAGTTGACTTGTGAAAAGTAGAATGTTTAAGAAACTGACAATCATATATATCTTTATATAATTTATGAAAAGAATTTTTTTTATTTTATACAAGATTATGAAAACTCTGTTCTTTTTTAGTCAAGTGATTCAAATAGTAATTTGATGCTTTATAAATAATAGTTATCGTTTATAAGGATTTACGGGTTTTTGTTACTTTTCAATAAGATTCTGGAATCTGATTCTTTCTGTGTTTTTTATTTTTTGTTGATTATGAGATGGCTAGATTGAAAGATAATATGCAGGGTGTGAATCATCTTACAAAAGCACATGGTGAGTGGAATAAATATTTGTGCAGTTTAAGTGTTTGATATAACTTATGAATAATTATAAACTCGAGTTTAATTTTGGAATTTGATGGTTTTTAGGTGTAAGAGGAGGAGGATTAGAGGCAGGAAGTGGACAGAGGCGAATTCCAGAAGAGATCAATAAGAATATCATCAATGGGTCAGTAGCATACCTGTATGGGGCTAACACTTTACAAGGGTATTAAAATTGACTCGTTCATGTTTGTTTTTTGTATAATTTATGAGGTTTTGTATAAAAGTCTACTCATTTATATTAGTCTTAAGTTGATGTTTTTTAATTCTTTGATTTTGAATAAACAATGGATTGTTTTTTGATGAAGTTTGAATGTCCTAAACATGCAAACTTTAATTTGATGTTACGTCAATGTATTTATCAAGCAATTGCACACAAAAGTATACAGGATGATGTTGCTAACAAAGGTTCCTCAATTTGAAAGTGATATGTGTGTGAAAGAATTTCTTACATTAACACTGTGTTCTCGAGTTCTAGTTAAGAAAGAAGATGAAAGAAAGTGAAAATGAAACAACCCATGTTGTGTTCTCGAGTATTACTTAAGGAAAGAAATAGAAGGAAATGAAAGGAAATGTAGTGTTATTATGATGATTATAGAAGGAAAGTGTTTCCTCCCAATTTTGGTAGGAAAGTGTTTCCTTTCCATTTCTTTAATAAAATAACTCAAGAACACAGTGTAAAGAATTGCATGCAGACTATGGTATTGAATGCTTAACCATATCGTAAATTGAAACTTCTCTTCACTTGTTTTGAGTTTTCCTGATATCCGTCAAATTGTTTATCTTTCAGCTCAAGGAAAGCCATAAGTTTACATTTTGTCTTCTTTATAATAAATGTATGCATGTGACAACGCACAAGATCCACCAAACCTTGCTCCTATTCTCGATCCGCATTTCAATCCAAATACCACATTTCAAGCCAAACACCACATTTATAAATGTTTGCCGCTATAAAATTCTGTTACTATGCACGGATACTCGGCTAATATGATAAATAAGAATCGATTATCATTCTGTTTCGCATTTTCTTGAAAAAGAAAATACAAATACAATGATTTCTAGCATCTTGCTAGTTTTTTTTAATAATATGCCGCCGTTAAAAAAAATAGCCTACGTATCAAAACTTGGTGAGAGAAAAATTTAATCACAAACATATTTATATTGTGTTCTGGAATACTATTTAAGGAGGGAAAAAAAGACAAAAAGAATTTTATTTTCTCAAATATCACTTATGGAAGAAAATAAAAGAAAAATGACTTAAAAAGAATAATAATTTGATTAAAATAAAATATATCCTCTTATAATTAGGTTAAAATATTTACTTTTTAACATCTACTTCTTTACTTTTTTCTCTCTCGAATGCATATCACCGATCTAGTTTGATTGAATGAGGGTTGTTTGAATGGAACTCTTTCATAAACTGTTGTTAGGGATCCATATATCTTTTGTTGCCATTACTTTCTTCGATGGCCGCCGACCTAACACAGAACTCTTCATTACCGCCGTTATGGCGTTGGTGTTGTGGTACGTTTGGTGAGTTTGGTATTTGTTTGGCTTTGGTTTGATCATCTTAGTTCTCAATGCAGATGATTTCGATTCTGAAAGAAGAAGTCATCAAGTATTATTTGATGATGGTTTTTAGTGTTTTTCATCTCGCAATAATGTGGTTTTGCTTTTGATGTGGTTTTCGGTAAAAGCAACCATATTCTTAGGGATGTGGAACATGAGAAACCTTATTTTAGTGAAAACCCAGAAAAACTAAAAAACCAAACAAATGCCCTAAAAAAACCAAACAGAGTGCGCCCTAATTTTTCAGGCATAAAAAATGTTTTTTTCAGGCAAATATAGCCTCGATTTACACTCTGTAAAAACAAAAAAAAACAAACAGATGCCCTAAAAAACTAGGGCATCTGTTTGATTTTTTTAGGGCATCTGTTTGGTTTTCTGGGTTTTCTAGCAAAATATGGTTTTTCCTAGAACCCATCCCCCAGATCTTATCTCAATATCTTCTCCTTCCTCTCCATCGGTACAACTTCTGTTTGATTCTTTTTTTATTAACAAATTTCTCAAAAATGTTTTGCCTAAATTATTGGGAGGTTAGGTTAGGAAGTGCAACAGTTAATTTTATATTGTCTTATCGCAAACTATTGGTTTTTTTTTTTCAGATGATGTTTGGTTTTCATGAATGTGACAACTGAATCTTGGATACAAGGGTTACAGATCGCTTTCTTTCTGATTATGATGGTTACAATGCTTATTTGGTGCTGATGGATAATGATGTGGTTTTATCCCACTTAGGTTTTCAGTCCATAGGTTTTACTGCTGCTTATTGTATGATAGATAATGATTGTTGTTTTTTTTTGCCGCTTAGATTTTCCAGGTCCCTAGGTTTTGCTGCTGTAGATTTGTTAGCTCTCTGCCCTTTGAATAGTGTGTTGCTTAGTTAATGTGATAGTTTGTGACTTTGTGTTTTAAATAATGTGCGGTATCTTCTCATCCTGATTGCTCTTTCTAATATGTATCTTCTTGCTAGCATTTTTTCTCCTTCGAATATAATGTGGGGTTTGGCTTAAAAAAATAGAAATGTGGGCCTGGGTTAAAAAAAATAGACACATAAGCTGACTTTTTTTGGTATCCGGTCACCTTACCTCGACGCCCACCAGCTCCTTTCTTCGTTGGCATTGGGAGGTGTGGGAGTGGTGCGTTCTGGGTTTTCGTTTAAAGTAAATAAATGCTTAAGGAGCGATATGAGCCGTGTTTAATCAAGGATATAATGATATACCGCCACCGAGAGGCGTGACGATAAGTTATAAATGCCATATAATCGAGTTCGAGATACATTTTGGATTACGTGCATCTTGACGGAAATTATTAGCTTGCAAAGGTTTAGCTCCCATGCGGCTCGTATCCTTCCATATCTGACATATCCAGTTCCTTACTCACGAGCCTCACAACAATAAAATAATTACGTTTTTGAATTTTTCATTGACCCCAAAAATGTGTAGCCATGAATAGAATGTTGCTGAAGGCCCGTGTTTTATGTTGATGCTTATCCGATCCTGCACGTTTTATATTGTGTCTTACCCTTACTTATCCGATTTCTGGCACGTCTTTATGTTGTTGCTTTGGAACCACCGTTGTAAAAGGCTACAACTGCAAATTAGCAACACTATCCGATGCCGTCGATTATTTTGTTGCCACTGTCAACGGTGTGTGGTGATGTTGATCGACGTGCGACGTTACTCAAAATAAGCACAAAAAGAGCTTATGAAAGATAAGCCGAAAACCATATAAGCCATAAGCCCGCTATATAAGGCGAAACAAACATATGCCAAACAACAGTTAATCTTGTGTGACACATGATGATATTGAGGCTCACAGCTGCAAAATAAGCGCACATGTTACCTTATCTTCATTTATGTTTTACCGAACAGTGGTTTACTGAGGCCTATACGCATATTGGCGGGGCAAGTTACAAGGTTTGCAGCCATGGCGTATGAATCCTCTTTTTTAGCTGTTCTAGAAGGCGGATTAAACTCACCCTTGCCCTAGCTCAAGTTTGGGCTCGGGATTGTTAGAAGCTATTTTTTCCCTTGCGCCTACTATGTTGGGTGAATTTAAAGTTGGGTTTTGCGTGATTTACTGTCACGTGCCGCTTTGAGTTAATAAAGAATTATGAGACCGGTTGTAACCTTGGCGGGGCGACCACTATGGGCCGCACCATGGCGAACGTGTCCTCTTTAGTGTGTTGTTAGCCTGTCCGAGCTTCCCATACAACAATTCAATTTTGATTAGCTAAATTGTAACAAAAGGAAGCCGTTGGGTTATGTGCCTCATTAAAAGCTTTATTGTACCCCGATCCTGTTATTACCCCGCGTCCGAACCTTGGAATATGTGAATTCTAAAAGTGATTTGCGTGCTTATTGTCACTATAAATTGGATGGATTATTTAGACTCAACATTTATTTCGTGCTTGCGTTGTTTTATAAACACAAATATTAAAGAGGTGCGGATTCGCTCAATTGTAGTGTTTTCTAAAACCTCTTTTTTGCGGCGATTGTTTACTCGAATATTACACATGAAAAATACAACATCGATACTGTGCCAGGAACTGTGATGAGTCTTAACGGCTTTCATGAATACGAGACCATTTTTACTTGGCGGGGCGACCCACTTAGGTCGCACCATGCGAATGTATCCTCGTTTAGAGTGTTAGTTAGGCCCGTCTAGCCATCATATAACAATTTCATTATGATTACATACTGAATTGTTGAATGTTAGATTCTGATCTCCTATTTGAATTTCAATGCTTATATAATTTTCTCCTTTGAATACAACATTTCTGATTCTTTGCCTTTCGAGACTTAAACTTGCCTTAAAAATGCTTTTGTTGAGCTCACAGGTATTTTTTAAATGTTGAACACCATCTTTATTTTTCGTTAATGTTTTTCCTGTTGTCCGGTTGTCACAACGCGTGTATTTAATATGAAGCGGAAAAAAAGACTCATTAGAATAATTAACCCGAAGTTATTTGACTTATTAATGTGCCTATGTTAAACATGGCATCTAATTGATGGCTTTTATATACATACCTTGATTTAATGTAAAATAAAGAGGCTGTGATGATGAAATGTAAATGTGGGCAACATCTATGTTTGGAAAGCTGATATGCATTTTGGCGGGGCAATCTGGATCGTGACTGCTACTTGAAAAGCTATCGTGTGCAGCCGTGATTGCAGCCATGGCGATTAAGCAAAAAAAAGTTATGATTGCCACATAACCACAAATTTGACCTCTTTGAAAAAAAGGATAACATAAGATCAAACCCCCACAGAAGCCCACATGAGGAACGCTATGTAGTGCCGATACAGGTAACGTTAGCTTTTTTTCTTCTTTTCTTTGTTTATCTGCTTAATTTAATTTTGGCAGATCCCATAAGCTGAGTTCTTTTACCTGATGTGATTTTGGTTTTTTGGTTTCAAAAGGTGTCTGATATGTAAATTTAAGCCATTTTCCTCTTATAATAGATCAATGTATACATTTTAGTTCAGGGAGTGCCAAAAAATAAACGCTACCTATGGAATTGCCTCAGTGATTCTACAATTCTTTATTTACTTCGATAGAATGCAAACTTTCGCAGCGTAACTCAAGGTGTCATATATTGTACTATAACCCATAGTGATATAAGTGTATGTTACAACACGTCCAGAGATGTTGTCAAAATTATATATTAACTCCTAGGTGGGTGCCCTAAGCAAAACATATGTATGTTTGTAACTAATAATATTGGGAATCAAGGGTCTCTTTCTTTTGAAATATTCGCAAATCGACTTTGCAAATTGCTACTGCTTATTTGGACTGCTATTAGCAAAAGATTGAACAGCCCTTAAGCCACATTTGACTTGATGCTGTGCATACGCAAAAGCATATTGGGATGATATGTGTTATAGACATCTTAAAATACCGCTTAAACTAAGCTAGGTTGATAGTAGCCTTATGTCTAAAACCAGATAAGAGGTGCAAATTTACATTCCAAAAAACCAAGACCCCGATAGTTAGCTCATGACTTTTTATTGTAACGAAAATGGTATTAAACAAAATCTACAATTATGTGTTGAAATGGTTTATTTGACTGTGGAGAATGAATAGAGAGCAGATGTGAAGATGCTGAAATAATTACGAGAGCTCTTCAGGATATATACTAAACTAATTGAATTTTTTTTGTTAGTAAGTTTATTTGTTTTGTAATGTTATAGTTGTAGATTTGTTCTTCATCAAAAGCGTTGTCCACAGCAACAAAAGACTGTCTATTACAGTCCATGTATTCGACTATGTGTTCAGGAATCTCGCAACTCGCTAGTTCAGTCTGTCACCTCGCTTCAGTTAACAACCCGAAACTAAAGTGTTTCTTTCTTCTATTTGTTGTTTTTCATGTGGCTGATTTTTCCATATTGTTGATCAGCACTTCATACAAACTTCTTTCTGCGTGTCGATAGGTGTTACCCTTTTGTCGTTTGCTGTACACGCTGATGATATTCAAAATGAGGCAATGGGCTTCCTAAATTAGGATTAATCTTTCTAAGATTGGCTCAAAAGAACACGTCAACCTGATAACAGGTAATTGCAATTAACTCTTTAACTAAGGTCGTCATATAGGTTGTTTGGTCCCTTGGATGTGTGTCTAGAAGTTTGTTTATAGAATACTGAAAAAATTAGGTAATCTCCTCTCAATCTCTCCTATGTTTGGAATTGTAATGGTCCCAATCCAACACTCAAAACATACCTTACTTAAACACAAACACACCCCACAATACACCCGCATTCACACATAAATATAAATAAATTTGTTTCGGTTAAGTTTGTGACCCAAATTATTACTCAAGTAACCACCACATAGATAAAAAAGAGAGTTCTCGTTAACTGACGTTTAAGTTTTAGCTTTAATTCCTTGCCCCCACATGACTCTTGGCCACAATCGTTTCTTGCCTGTTCATTTCTTATTAAAGACTTCTAGTGCATCCTTCTGGCAACTAGACTCAGCATAATGATTCTTTGGCCTTTCCTGTAACGCGAAACAACGTACACTGTTTTAACTCAAAATTTAGTTTATCACTGTAACGCACAGTTATGAAAGCAATTATGCAGGAAAATGGTACTCAATAAACCAAGTAAGAATAATTTCATTGCAGGTGTTGTTTTCGAACAATAACGGGAAAACGTTAGAAGCTTTGAACCAAAGAGTGATAGAGCAAAGTTCCCGTTCATTGGATATTCATGGTGTTTCCTTCAATAACAATGCAATTTTTCAACTCTTCGTGACGTTTTCAGAATTATATTAAACAAATTGTATCTTTATAGCTTATAGCCTTATACCAGTGAACATGACAAAGCTGTTAATTTACTTTATTTGCTTTGCAGGAACAGAAACTGCAAAAAAACTTACGGATGTTTGTGAGAAAGAGCAGTTGTATCATGAACTGGCCTCTACTACAAAAAACTATGATCGGGTTCTTTCCAAATCCAATTTAAAAGATTATGGCTGAGCCTACCCACACAACTCGAGGATTTTCCGAGTTCTTTTAAAAGTATTATAAAACAATAGGATTTCCTGCTGTACTTATATTGCTAAGTGTGGAGACTGAATTAGTGAAATTTATATAGTGAAGTTAGTTTAATATGTGTTTCGTATTAAACAGAAATTTATAAGAGAAGTTATTTAATAGAGATTTCCCATATGGAAGGTTTAGCGGTTGAGAAGATCCATGACGGATAGACACAGTTGGCACAAAGCTTGTCACAACAACAGTCCACACACAAAACAATGAAACAGCCATTTCAAAACCCCCGGTAGGTGAAAAACTAACCCCAGCAAAAAGATCTCTGCTACCCCAAGTTTCATCAGCAAATAACCCCAGCAAAAAGATCTCTGCTACCCCAAGTTTCATCAGGAAGTAGAACCATGTTAGCAAGGCTCTTTGGAAAACGGCCAATGGTCGGCTAATATGCAACGACTACTGTAATGTAGCTGTTAACTTAAACATCTAATGCATACCGTTTCTACTTTAAACAACTGTAATTGCGCTGAAAACAACAAAAATACCATGTTATCTAATGCATACCGTTTCTTAAATATCACTTATGAAGAAAATAAAAGAAAAATGACTTAAAAAGAATAATGATTTGATTGAAATAAAATATATCCTCTTATAATTAGGTTAAAATATTTACTTTTTAACATCTACTTCTTTACTTTTTTACTTAGGAGGTGTTTGATAGCAACTGAATGTCACCACTTAACTCCTAGTCGGTCAGAGGCACTGTTGTTTGGTAAGGAAAAAATTAACGCTGAATAGATCAATTTACTACTGAATGAGTCATGAAAGAATGTGTAGATGTATCATTGAGCGCCCTTTTAATTCATCATAGATACACACGGCACCACACAATTTGCCTTTTCCTCTTTTACTTTATATTTTTTTATTGTGATGTTATATTGCTATGAAATAATTATGATTTTCAGCTCGTTCAATTTTTTTATGATTTTCAGCATATACTAATATTTTGTAATATTTTATCACAGACTAAATTATACCTTAGGTAATTTTGTTGCAATTAGACAACCTTTTCATTGTTTCGTATGAATGCATTTCTTATTTTTTTTTGATATTATTACAATATTTATCGATCAAGATTTGATAAAGAAATACGATAATTTGTTTGATAGCTAATAATAATAACTTAAAACCTAATATATATTTCGCGTTCAGGATGCTAATTAAACAATCATTTTCATTCAGAATCACATTTCATTCAGTGTCTTTGATTCATTCAACATCATTATTCATTCAACACTAAATCATATTGTTTTGTCAAACAACCCCTTATTCTAGTCGAAAAACTTAACAACTGAGCATTAGTTCATTGCACCGTGTAGCTACAAGACTGTGATTTATTATTATTCATTAACATGTCAACGTGATCTCGAGGCTTCAACTTGATCTAAAGATAACATTACAAAAGTAGCAGGTCTTAATTAAAAACAAAAGGCCATTATCTGGAATACAACTCCGTGTAGCTTAAAATCAAATAAAAGGGCATGTTATTTTCCTTTAGTGCAACTCCATCGCTTGCATCTAACATGAGCTAGCTACATGTTACACCCAACAAATTAAATATTGCATCTGGTTATAGTTACTTGTTGGTGCATGGTGCATTAAGAACATGTTAATTAACGTATGTTTTTATTTACGTTATATATTTAATTAGTTTTATGACCTGTGATATTCACGCCATAAAATTCAAAAGTGAAATAAATCGATAAAACATAGTGTTAGATAAGTTATTTGGTTCAAACTTAATAGTTGGTTTGAGTCCATTAAGTTTAGAGTTTTGATTTAGTTGCTTATATTTGAGATAGTTTATATATTTATATTAAATACATAGCTTTGATAATAAACAACATAATCAAAACCCTAAACTTAATGGACTCAAGCCTACTATTAAGTTTGGGGAACTAACTTATCTAACACATAGTTGCTAAGGAAACATGTCGTGTTATATTGTACATATACTTATAAACCGTGTTAATACAAATAATGCCTAAAAACGTTATTTATATTTTTCGACTCCTCCACGTTTTGAAGATGACAAAATGTAAAAGCATTCACGATAAAAATAAACGTTTACATGTTATTAATCGTAAACTTCCATTTCGACATAAATCATTTAGGGAACGTTTGGTACGACTGAATCGCAAAGAATGAAAATAAAGTAAAGAATGGAATCGTAAAGAAAGAGAATAGGTCCCAAGAAAGAGGATAGATTCATATGTTTGATACTTATTACAGAATCAATGTAAGGAATATCATGTTTTTTTTTTTAAATTGTACTTCGTAAAATCTTAAATTTAAAAAAAAAAATCTTTTTTTGTATTTTTTATATTTAAAAAAATATTTTTCGTAAAAAATTAAAAAAAATTTACAAAAAATTTTAAAAAAGTTTCAAACTTTTTAAAATCTTAATTTTATAAAAAAATTAAAAAAAAATTTCGTACTTTTTAATTATTTTTAAAGTTAATTTTTTTCTACGAAAAAATATAAATTTTTTCAAAAGTTCAGAAAAAATAAAAAAATAAAAAAAATCGAAGTAAAACGTAAAAAGTTTTAACTTTTTTTATTTTTTCTTAATTTTAAAAAAAAATAATTTTTTGTTAAATTTAAAAAGTACGAAAAAAATTAAATTTATTTAAAAAAAATTAAGATTTTAAAAAGTACAAAAAAAAATTTAATTTTTTAAATTCTTTAACGAACAACAACGTAAATAAAAAGCATGTGCCACACACATAATTTGTCTTTTTTTTACATAGTTTTTTTATTCTCAAGTTGGTGATTCTCACAATTCTCCACTTTTTTTAAAGAATGGATTTGATTTCCAAAGAATCATATTTTAATTCTCTATTCTCATTCTTTGATGTACTAAACTAAGGAAATCTTTCTCATTCCGTTTCTCACATTTCCATTCCATCATACCAAACGTCCCTTAAGGTATGGATAAACAAATTATTAAACAAGATTAGTGATCAAAAAAATAATTTTTTCTTCTTAACCTTCACATTTCTACAAAACTATAAATCTACAAAAACACACAAAATAGTTTTGTTAATAAAAATAATGTTTTATTTAAAAACATAAATTTTGAATTCAGTTTTTCCCTCCAAAACAGAAAACAACATACCAGGATCAACATTCCCCATTAAAAGACAAAAATCAGAGCGTCAGTCTAGGGGCGGCCCTCTAAGTGGCTAGGCGGCTCCCAGATATATCTAGGACCGCCGGGACCGCCGACAGATGCCGTTGGGAGTTTCTGGCTATAATACTGCACTATTCTCAACAGAAAAACACACCTCTTTGCACGAATTTTTCAGCTATCTTTCTCTCTTTAAAAACTTTATTTCTCTCACTAAATCTCTTGATCAATAACATAGTTTAATCTTGTTTCAAGTGATCAAATCTCATCTTCTACCTTCTTCCTCATTCTATCAAGTGCAAGAGAAGAACACTCGTATTCGCCAAGAAACGAAGTGTTATAGATTAGTGATTTCTCCACTTTTCTTTTAAGATCCAAATCTCTATTTTGATTATCTTATGTGATTGTGTGAATCGGATACTGTGTAAGTCTGATATTGTAGATCTTGTGATTGGGTAGTATTTGTAAAATGGTAGATTGGTTCTAGCTAA
>BQNB010196018.1:0-11321 GCA_026074375.1 Tanacetum coccineum | reverse complement strand
TTGAGGGACCGTTTTGTATTTTTTTTTACTTTGGGCCAGATTTTAGGCTATTTTTGGGTTTTTTTTTGGCTATTTTTTTCCCGGATATTTCCTTTTTTTGTACGATTCGGGAATTTTTTTTGCGTTGGGACGGGTTAATTTTTTCCTGAATATTTTCTTTTTTTGGGACGTTTTTGGGCCGATGAATGTAAAAAAGTTGTGAACAATAAAAACTTGACGTGTTTTTTTTGTTAATTTTTTACGGGATTTTTTGTGTAAGAAAATCGTAAATAGTTAAAAGTTGAGGGACCGGTTTGTATTTCTTTTTACTTTGGGCCAGATTTCAAGCTAATTTTGAGCTAGTTTTTTTTTTGCTTTGGGCCAGATTTTGGGCCACATTTTATGCGAATTTTATGCTAGTTTGTCGACAAACGTGTATATTAGTAATAATTTTTTTTATATGGTTTATGTGTTGGGCCTCATGTTTAAAGTGTTGTTTTTTTTGCTATATTGTTTTTTTTAATATAATGGGTTGTTCGTTTGTGACCATATCGATTATTTTTAAGTTATTAGGTTTCGAAGATGTTTCCGCGGGTATTTTTTTTATCTGAATAAATCAGAACTTTTGTAATATTTTTTTTTCTTCCTACTTTGTGCATACAAATTAAAAAAAACAAAAACAAAATAATTTAATAAAAAAAAATCAGACTGGCTCAAAATAAAAACATATTACTGTAGCAATGTGACCCACTGTGAAAACGACAACGGATTTGTCTACAAAATGCGTAATATAGTAAATTAGTAATGGTTGAACTCTAATGGGCTTAGCCATTACCCATAAACCCAATAAAAAGCCCATAACCCATTAATCCCTCCTTTACCTTCACTCCTCCACATTTCAAATTCCAAGCATTTTATGAATAGATGTTAACTTTCAATGCTTATAAATACAACAAATTGTGCAAAAATTTAAGTAGAGACAGTACTATGCAGCTTAAATTGATGTTTGTCATACAATCAGGAACAGGTAAAACAACAGCAAAAATGTTGATCAATAAATATGAGCACAGGTGACCAAACATGAACGACAAACATAAAATAAGTCAAAGATTAATGTAAAAAAATTTTCTCTAACTAGTTCATGTCACAACCAACACTTAAACCTCTTCTAACTAATCTAATGTTATGTAGAAGAGAAAAAAAATAAAAAAAAAAAAAAAAGAAAAAAAAACCCGAAGACCTGGGTTACAACATAAGAAACAGATCAGGAACTAAATTAAACAATTCGACTACAATTAACATGTAATAATTTTATGTTTTAACGCTTAGGATCGGATATAAATCCATATCTTTTCGCAAAATGGGTGACTCGGAGCTAAGTAACCTTTCATTATCGCGATAACTCCAAGTTTCGTTGTCCGCATAATACTCTCTCTCGGCTCGTTGTCAAATCGTGCAACTTCAAAACTTGATATCCCGAAAGGGTGGACATCGACTCACGAGTTAAATCCTGAAAATAAAACCAAAATTGAGGGGGACGGAATACGAACAATACACTTGACCAAGAACTGAGCGACTTTCACTATAGACTTTACTAATAAACATCATAAAGATCATCAGAACATTCTCTTTTCATCATATCTTTTACTATCAAACCTGCAAAACGCTCAATACCACGAGTCAGATTAGGCAGACCATCACATGTTTTCAACTGTGGGAACCTAAACTTATACTAAACGTTTTTTTTCAGTTTTGGGGTAATAAGATCGATAACAATCAATATCCTTTTCGTAAGGGAGAATTTACTTAATTCTGATAGTAGTTTTGCGTGTTACTTTAAGGTATTACTATTTGTGTTAGCTGACAACGGACTAATGGTACAGCGTTATTCAACTTGGGGAAGCTCGAGAATAGATATTGTTCAGTTAGGAACCGCTAAATTTATGGATATAAATCAGTCGTTTCGTGGGGAGATGATCTTGACAGTCGGTCCTAAACACGAACAACGAACATTATCCTCATCAACTTTGTGTGAGTCTCAAACTGATGCAAGAATCACGAAACCATGTTAACACTTTGGGCCTTTCACGCCCTTCAACACCTCAACCCAAAATCTAAATGCTTAACATTGTGAGAAACGCGTAATTTAGTGCTTTTTTTAGAATAATAGGCAGCGACACTTTATACAGTTTATATATTAACACGTGCCAAGTCCATTTCAGTTGCGAAGAAAGTGCTTTCTCTACAAACTTATCAAATTTACTAAAGCGGTTTTCAAAATCATAGGAATTGAGTCTAAGAATGAGGACCGACTTCCACAACGGGAACCATGATTTCGAGAGAACAGATGTTTGAACGACATATTTAGCGTCGAGAGTAGACAGAATGCGATGTTGTAGTGATTCAGGCAAACGACGTATTTTTTTGTTTTTGTTGATGTTAGTATCGTGTTCTTGATGATGTAACCTCTTGATCGCCATTAGTGATAAATTGTTTTTTTTGAGATAGAAGATTGAGAGACGTCACTGTCTAGAATTGTTGAAAACCCTTAGTATTAACCTTATTATCAACCACTATTATAATAGTGAAACCCTAATACACTAACCCACAAAACCGGCTTGGCCTATTAAAATACTACAACTTTGACTAACAGTAATTCTTTAACTTTAACTAACATTATACATATCATCCTCTAATAGTCAACAAGGTAATTATATACTATTAAGGATCAAATTCAAATATTGTGGTTTTTCAAACATTTCCTTTTTCCTATATGTCGCGTTGCGTAGTAGGTTATTTGTTTGGAACTTTCTTTTAGAATGGTTTATGTAAAAAGAGGCCGTTGGCATTTGAACTTGTTCCATGGGTAATGGTTATTTTAAAACGAAAAATATGGTTTAATAATCCTTTAACTTTGAGTTGATCGTATGATTGTAACCCATACATTTTGTTTGACAAAGTTTTCTTCCTTAACTATTAAATTTTTTGTTGCAACCCTTTAATTCTAACAAGTCCATACTAGCCCATCACCAATTTTTTCTTACAACGACAAATTTTTACACCTACACCACATTATATCATTATTCTTCTATCTCACATGTTTCGAATGAAACATTAAAACACACAACCTTTAGCTCTCTAAGAGGTGTAAATCGATGGGGTTCAACCCTGATCCCATGATTTCATTTGATGTAGGACGCACCCTTACCAGGACAGCCCTAAGCGATGTAACTCCTGTCTCAGTGACATGTTCAATAGTTCGGGTTTCAAACCCTGCTATATTTTCTCAAAGCCAATTTGCGACTAGGTCAACTAGCGTTTGCCGAGAGAAATGGATACAATCTAAGACAAAGCCAGATGATACACTACATTTAGGTTGATGGGTCATTATCATACCGCTAGGCCAAGAAGGCGCTTGGTTAATCTTTAAAAATCATTTAATTAAAGCCTTTAAGGGGGGCCGTTTGGTTCGCAGTATGTTTTAGAAGAAAGTGTGATGTGTCAAATGAATTATATATAAATGATTTGTAATTTAAAATAGTTTAAAAATGTGTTAGAATTGTAATGTGTTGGAATTGTAATTGATGTAAGTTATCAAGTGTGTTTGGGTTGATTCTCAACCGTCATGTATTCAATCTTTTTTGCATAAACTTTTTATAATAATATTTATAGAAAAAATAATAACAACAACTAACAACAATAATAAATAAATTTACGACAAATAAATAATATAATAATTAATGGAGGATCACACGATCTCTTTGTGGCAATTTTCTGTGGAGGGTATCACACCTTTGACTTGGTTGATTTTCGGATTGGGATCAGACTATGAACGGTAAGGACTTATCGTTGTATGTTAGCTATCGTTAGTGTCAGCCTATTTTATGTAGCAAAGCCACGCTCAGCTTGTTCCAAAGTCTTTTACGTGGGATATTTATGGCGGTCGTGAGGACAATGACGTATTCATGTGTGGTGTTATTGAGTATCAAGCATCGGCATAACGTTGTGCGTGACACCTTGGTAGACATATGTTTCCGGTTAGGGATTTCGGCTGCAAAGAAGTTGATATTAGGCTTGGTGGAGGTTGTGACAAAGCCTTACGTCATGAGTTGTGCTACTTTACTTGTGGGACGTAGGGCTCGATGTGTGTGTGGACTTGAACAGGATCCTCGACGCTTTGACACAGGTCTGGGCTGGCTGACTTTATGCATGGTCGAGCGGTGATCGATGACGCAAAACGATAAACGGTGTAAGTACACGGATATGTGTGAAGCTATAGAATTCTGGGTTCTCCTATTCTTTTTCCTCTTTGGGGGAATAGAGGCAGAGTGGTTTAATTGCGAAGCCGTTCGTAATGGACTCCATGGCTCAAGATCATCGGGAACGTCTTCAGGAGTTTTTTTATTACTCTTGGATTTTTGGATTCATGGCTCCTCTCACATTGGCCACCTTTTTGAAGATATTCATATTTTTAATGGATTAGTTTTGTATTTGCCAAGGAGTGAGGGCCCAGATAGTATTTCGGCTTCCCTTACTAATTTTGTTGTAATCTTATTATTTCTAATAAAGTGATGTCTATAATAATAGGATAGTAATAATAATAAAGAAATAATAATAATAATAATAATAGATATATCTTGATTGTTTAATTGTTAAATGTGAATTACAACGTAACTAAAAACATTCTTCAATATTGCTATGATATCTGAATTACAATATTGGATGATAATATAGAGAGAGTTCAATTCTCTTTCCAAGCAAACCGTTACGCATTAATGTATTTGAATTTCAATTCTAAACTCCTGCCAGACCAAAAGGATTGTGATGTTAATTCAGAATAGAATTACATCAGATTACAATGAATTACAGCGAACCAAACACCCCTAAGTTTAAATTAATAAAAATTTACTGAGTAATTTTACCAAGGAGTTTATTACTAACTCAAATACACATAGTCCAAAGGTCGAATGGTATATGTACACTTTACGGGTGTAATAAAAATAAGTGGATGTAACTTAGCATTAAAAAAATCCGAAGAGATTGATCCGCTTGTAATCTGAACAAAGAAATCATAATAACAAAAAAAGTGTGAAAGAGAAATGGTTTCGTGAGGAGTGTCATGCACAGTAGCGAGAAAAGGCAAATAAACGTCTGTACAGGGCGGGTACCCTATTTTAGGCAAACGATCTGCTTGTATCCGTTATTTACGAGCGGTACGACGTTCTTTAGGTCGGGTTCAAGTTGGTAAACATGATACCTGCCTCGTGACACGTTGTCATTAATTTTCACCATATAAATGTACCCGAACCGTGGGGAACCTTGATCGAAATTAGCCAAATAATAATAGGTGGTTTTAAGTAAAAGATAAAAACGTTCACCAAATTACATAATTATTTTAATCAAACGGTTTACGAGCTTGCGAGTTTGTTAAAAAAGTAAAAAGTTTAAGTTAAATCAAAAGTTAGAATAATTGAAAGATAAGGAAAATTATAAAAAAGATAAGTGGTAAAAGTTAAACAACGATAGTTATAGTATTATGAGCTTAGCTATAATTTGTTAATTGTTATTTTTTATATAAATTTAGTTTCAAAGTAAGGTTCCCATTACTTATAAGTTTTTGCGTTTCAATATGTGATCTTCAATCCGTCACTTAATTATTAGCTTTTAATAAAAGGGTTACAAAACCGTAACAATAGCAACAAACTTTTTAAATTTATCGATTTGGTACGTGTACTCTCTAAAAGCTGTCAATAGCAACGAAAACCCTTTCAATAAGTTACCTGCTTATGACTATTTTGATGACGTGTCTTACATGAAAGGCTAACACGTGGCACCATGTATAATGTGACACGTCATCAAAATGTGCATATCGGTACACTTATTGAAAGTTCGTTGCTATTGTACAACTTTTAAAGAGTACACATACCAAATCGATAAATTTGAAAAAGTTCGGTTGCTATTTTAGGCTTAATCCCTTTAAAAAAACACATTTTAGAAGAAAACACAAAAAAAACTAAACCGCAATTAGTTGTTGCATAATGACAATTTTAGATCAATTAATTTAATAACTTTTTTAAGAGTTATAAAATAAGTCGAGTCGTTAAGTTAATATTGTAGATTATGCATTTGGACCCGAATGCGCGAACTGGAACCGACTCCGGTAATCGATGTACGGGAACGGTACCATGAATGAGCAAAAAAACGGTACCACTAATTCGGTACCGGTACCAAAATGGGATAAAATCGAAAAATACTTGAAATTTGAGTAGTCATAAGGAAAAGGAAAACCAAAAACGTTTAAAAATCCTAATGTTCACAACCTTGCTCGTAACAAATCTAAAAAATAAACCCTAACTTATTATTAATCACTACATCAAATTTACTAATCTTTAAATTATGCTCGATTATCATCATTGAAGAAAATAGAGTATAAGTTTCTTTTTTGATATATGCAATAAGAGCCCTCTTATATGCACCAGTAATTTGCGATTGATTATGTTTATTACTTTCATTATTTATCCTAGTAATAATCTAGATATATAATTGCATAAATGATTATTAGTTTTATATCGAATTTCGCACGTATTAATATACTATATTAGACTTATTCGACTAATGTTGTTAATCACATAACGAGTATATTATTATAATATAAATGATTATTAGTTTATATATCTAGTTAACTTATATCACTATACATAGTTACATCAATGGATTATTAGTTTAATTTTGTATTAATTCGCTATAATTATGATTTGTGATGTAGAGAGATCGACATCGTTTTTTAGAAACCATAATGTTGAATATGATGAATCGATCGTTTATGATAAACTAAACCTACGGGTTCGAAATCACTCGGATTAGCACCCATGAAAGATCTATAATTTTGTTTCTGAGTAGAGATATAAAAAAAAGGGTTTACTGGATAGGTAACGATTTATTGGTACCAAACTGTACACGGTTCTGGTTTTGATACCTGAATCCCAGTTCGGGATACGGTACAGTACACCCGTTCAGGCTCGGGAAAAATCCGGTCACACGCCAAGTCGGTACGAGTTCGGTACTGAAGTTGAAACTGTGCTCATCCCCTATGTAAAACTTAATTTAATATTCCTTTAAACCATATTTGAAAGTAAGCAAGTTAATTTATGACAACTTGAAAAGAAACATTACACAATAATTATGAAAGCGAGTCTAAAAAAAGATATTTAAATAATTTGAGTGGTTGAATGATAGTCATTTTTGAATTTTGAGAGATGTTTTATAAATAGCGTGAGACGTGCGCTGGTGCGTGTCGTCAAGCCTAATAGCTTTAGAAGCATGGTGGGGCCATTATTGACGTTTTCTAAGACGCGACTTATGGTGTCACAAAATATGAAAATATTTATAAATTTATATCCGGCTTACAAAAAGTGTCGTACGTAAGGAATAAAGTTAAAAAACTATTTTGCATCGATTTTTTTTCAATTCTTATCGAAATTTAATTCAAAAAAACCTACACGCGTCATCTCACGTCACACCTTAAGCTTACGTCTTAGTCTATTGGTAATGTGGAGGTCACGCCTTCGGTCTTTACGAGGCCCTCAATCCATACGGGGTCATGATCATGATTCCACAAGGCTCCCCGTATCATATACATTTTACTAAACTCTACCACGCATCTTGTTAATTCACATTGGGCACTAGGAACATATATGGTTATACTATTTTCCAGTTCTTACAAGTGAAATCCCCAAAATCTATTGATTACATTTTACATGTTTTGTAGAATAAACAAACAGCAAAAAAGAGAAAATTATCATACTTTACAGCTTGATCCCGAAATTGCCAAAAAACATAATTTTCCAGTTGTTTCTTTAATTTTCTTTCTTTTCTCGTTATAGGAAATACCCTAGATGTATTTTCAACAGTTAGACATGTACTGTTGTTTCTGGGAGGTTTTGTGTTTTGCAAGTAGATATTGGGGCGAGGAGACTTCGGAATTACATTATTCCCAACAGCCCTAACATCCTTATCTTGATGACATCTGCTATTATTGATGGAGACAAATTAAGGGGTTGTTTGGTAAAAAAGACGACATTTTGAGAAATGGGAGTGACAATATCTCATAATCATTATTTATTAATTGAAAGGGAAAATAATTAAATGTTTGTTTATCCTTAATAAGTCAGTAGTGTTGTAGCGTCGGACTCAAAACTGCATATTTAACCCCAAAATACCACATAATTTACAATCGGTACCTCAGAAAGTCCACTATCAACCAACAACTCTCTTCTTCTTAATGCAAGATCTTTTTTCCCACCCGCTGCTGATTTTAAAGTTTCATTTGCATCATTTAATGTCGTCATACCTTCTGATCTGAAGAGTTGCTTCAGTTATGCAAGATGAGGAGTTGATGAGTCTGAAAAGCCACAACAGTTCTTTTACAAAATACAAGGGTGTCTTAACAAAAAAACTATTGTTGCTACTAAAGGAGGTACATATGAATCTAACAAGACAAAAATCTGGATAAGATAACGTTAGCAATTGGTATGGAAAAGCTGCAACAAAGGGCGTTTACCATTCTAAAAATTACATTAAAATTTCACAATTAGTAACCGTACCTTCATTTAAATTTAGGAATAAACTATATAACATAAAACATTTATCTAGACGAGTGTAGTATATCAAGCGTGAAAAAATTACCTTATTTAAAATCAGCTCCTTTAGCACCGTTTGAGTTCAGGAGGATGGCCTTCTTTACTAAAACAGATGTGCATTAAAAATAGAGAGTATCATCGCGTGATACACACCCTAGTACAGAAAAAAAAATTAGCAGAGAGAGACAAAAGATATTCTATTTTTGATCGCACTCAAATCAATGTCCGTGACCTCGACAGAGGCTTAAAGTGATATTAGTGTATACTTACCATACTGCCAATCTACTGGAAGTATTTTACTGTGTTGGTCTTTACTGTCACCTTTTATATTTTCCTCATCTCATCTTCAAAATATATATAGCTAGATTATGTACAGGCTAGAACTGATAAGCAGAAAATATAAAGAAATAGGAAACACTTTTGAGACCTTGGGCACTCGCCACGCTTTAATGCAAAGAATCCCAATCTTTGACCTATCTTTTGTATGGATCATCCGAATAAGAAGTGCACTCGATACATGTTGAATAACGTCTGCTGCAGAGGTCTATCCATACACTCAGTGTTTGACATGTGCTAAGGTCAATACATCCAGGTTCTGACATGTGCTAAGGTCTATCCATACACTTAGGTTCTGACAAGATGTACCAAGACATGAAGAAGCTATACTGGTGGCCCAATATGAAGGCAAACATCTGCCACCTATGTTAGCAAGTTGTTTGACATGTGCTAGGTCAAAGTCCGAACAAAAGAGACCATCGGGTTTGTTAGTGCAACCGAGATAGTATCCTGAATGAAGTTGGGGACAACACTGATGGTTTTGTCACAAAAGCTTCCTAAGTCATGGCAGGGTTATGACACTACTGGGAGGTGAAGATGCTGTGACCGACTGACGAGTCTGCACAATTTTTTTTTATGCCAATGAGGGAAAAAGATCCGCTTGGACTAAAAACGCAAGATGTACCTAAGGAGGTAGTACGAAGCATGAATTCCTGTATCAATTACTGTGATCGGACCCTCGATTCTCATCAAATTCTGGAAGTAACTTCAGAGGCTTTGGGTACGTGTTAGATATGAGTACTGCATATCATCCAGAAATGACGGACAAAGTGAGAGGACTATCCCAAAACTCTCGAGGATATGATAGTGCTTGCATAATCGACACTTTGGAAATGGTTGGTGAAAATTTGCCATTGGTCGAGGTTCTCATACAATAACAGTTTACAGCTAGCATTAGGCTGACCCTTTTGAAGCACTTTATGGTCGAAATGTCGTTAACCTGTTTGCTGGCTTGAGGTTGGGCAAGTTCAACTCACTGGTCCGAATTAGTGCAACGAAACAAGGAGAGTGCAGAATTCATTCAAGTGCAGACAGCTAAAAGGATGCTCAAGCCGATCGCGATCGACAAAAGAGCTACGCCAACTTAAAGTGTAAGCAATGGTAGTTTCAAGTCTGGGGAAAAATATGCTTAGGTTTGCCTTGGAAAGGGGGTCGTCACGTTTTGGCAAAACAGGGGGAGTTAAAACCCCAAGATATGTCGGACCTCTTCAAGGTGTTGATAAAGATTGGAGCCGTTGTCCGTTGCTTACAAGCTTGAGCTTCCTCAAGAGCTGAGCAGGGTCCACAATACGTTTCATGTATCCAACTTAAAGAAATGTTATTCTGACGATCCATTAGTCGTTCCGTTGGGAGGACTCCAAGTGGATGAAAATCTTCATTTTGTTGAGGAGCCGGTTGAAATCATGGATCGTGAAGTCAAACAATTGAGACGAAGCCGTGTCCCAATTGTCAAGGTTCGATGGAACTCTAGGCGGGGCCCTGAGTTTACGTGGGAACGTGAAGATCAGTTCAGGAAGAAATATCCACACCTCTTCACCAAGACTGCACCGTCGTCAAGTGCTGTGTGATAAGCCTTGAGGACAAGGCTCGTTTAACGGGGGGAGACTATAACACCTCGTATTTTAGGTCATTGTATGACATTATGAAATTCATAATTTATTTTTAGGGTTTTACGCGTTTACTCTTAAACCGTAAACTTTAAGTTAAATCGCGTAAACTGAAAATGATCATACAATGTAAACGGGCATTAAACAATTAAATGTTTACATCAAGCAAGTGTTATATGATTATTATGAGGATAATAAATAACTTTGTTCATCTTATTTTTATTGGCTACGTAAAATGCTTACGTTTCATAATAAAATACGTTTAGGCATACCCGGAAGTTCTAAAACCTAACTACGCCTAAACAAATACCCACGATTATACCCAATACTCAAAATAATTAAAAATTACATCATTTATATATATATATGCCGAATTTTAAGAAGATAGGACCAAGAGTCATCATTTTACATAATATCTAGATATTAACATAAAGGTAAGTCTTACACCTTTATTCCAACTTGACTAGTTTAACTTAACTAGGGTTAGAAAGTAACTAGGGTTTGGTTAAGTAGATATTTAGACTATAAATAGCCATGCATGCATGAGAAATGTTTACAACTCTTACACTTAACATAAAACTTCATTTTTCTTCTCTCTTTTCTTCTCCAAATCCCACGGCACATTACCCCTTTAATACACAATCCACACTTTGATTTTCTAAGTATATACAACCCTATACACAACATACTTAAGGTATTCTAAGGTGTTGGGAAGCATTGGTTCATCATTTTCAAGAAAGAAGAAGAAAAAGGAAAGATT
>BQNB010196014.1:0-11321 GCA_026074375.1 Tanacetum coccineum | reverse complement strand
ATCGTATCATTTTCAGGTGGTCACATTACTTACACATCCCTTCCCTCCCCTAACATAACTTTAGAAAACTAACCCCATCATTTCAATAGTCCTTCCTGAATTAAGCATAGTTGATCAGGCTATGCGTAGTTTAGGAATACTACCATGAACTGCTCGGGTTATTTAACTTTCGCCATGTTTGAGGTTTTACTAAAATAGACTTCACTTTCTGGTTATAGTTGCGCTTTTTATTTTATAAAAACCAGCATTATCTATAACCTTGGCTCTGATACCAATCTGTCAGACCCCGACAATGGCAGAAACACGGGATGCGACGATACCATTCATCGCACAAGATACAAGATCATACACTTTATAATTTACATTCATAAAACTGAAGTTTACAAAACTTTACAAGTTAAAAACTTGACATAATTCAAAAAACACGACCATCTCGACCCAGTCCCCTCGGGTTACATCTTTTCTCTTCCAATACCAATCACATACCTTTGATTTGACACACCTGAAAATGATACTCGAAAACGTCAAAAATAATGTTGGTGAGCTCGTAGGTTTGACCTTAAACCCAAAAGCTATGCCAATATTTCAACAGTGGACAATAGTGCTATATGACAGTGAATATATGCAAACAACCTTAGCATCACCGCTAATCAATAACCATATGTCACTTACGCACCTAAAGGGCCTACCAGCTGAAGCACTAAAATTAGGGCAGGACCACACACAAACCTGGGTAGGCGTACCCATCTGCTCCAATAATCACACAAATACTGGGTAGGCGTACCCATCCGATCCAATAATATCACCAATACTGGGTAGGCATACCCATCCGATCCAAACAATCATACAACACATAATATTCACATAGCAGTCATAAGCACATATCTTGTCCCAAAAACAAAACCACATTTCGCACAGATCAATTCAAAAAATTTCAAAACACATTTGAGTATCATTTTCCCCCAACGGAAAAACCAGTAAAAAGTGGGGCTACGAGAACTCACCTCAATCAGCAATCAAAGCAACCACACAATCTCAATCAAGCAGAACACAATAAATCTCTACGCAAGCGCACAATGTACCCGGCAACGACCTAATATATACTCACTATATCAATACTCATACAAAATTATCTTATTGTACAAGTGTTCACCTTAACTCACGCAAAATCCTCATTTTCATCCCAAAATCCCATTCCAAATCTATATTATTCCAAACCCGATATCTCATACCGTTAATCTCATTACAAAAACCGTCGTCTTGTTACCAAGACTTTATCTCATTATCAACACTTTATCTCATTTTATGGTTGTGTGGTAATTACGCAAAAACGACTCAAAAACACTTGGGCAAAGTGCGACATCAACACAATACAGCTCAAACACCTCAAACTATTTAACGATACAACTGACCAAAATACCCCGCGAAAAACTAACTAAAAGAAATGAGCAAGAGCTCACAAGCCAAAAATAAATAATCCATAATCCAGTAGACGATACGATATATATTAGCAGTATCCAGATTATCGGGTTGTTGCACCGACGATCGGATTCACTCATCAGACAGACATACACGCACTGGGGGGGGGGGGTGTGTAGGGGAGTTCACGTATGTATATGACTAGAGAGACACTGCACTACGGCGGATTATATAATAATAAACATAGTTTGTGAGAGGTTCTAGTAAGGGAAATGGAGTGATTTTTCGTCAATATATTAAAAATGGTCAAGATAAGTTAAGAGTAATATTGTTAGATATAGAGTATATTATAAAAGAGTAGACGTATAAATCAGTGGTATTGAGATTGACGGATGTAAACCTCTATAGCGTATTTAGACTATGGAGAGCCTTTTACGAGAGAGACTTAGATGACGAGTCTCCGTGCTGTACTATTCTACATACAGAAGATTGTGTGCCGCCGTGGAGTATGTAGTTAGAGCCTTATAGCTACTCTAGCAGCTATGGTTTCGAAACGTTTTGTAGGTCCTGATTTGTATGCGGACGAAACGATGAGCTAGCGAAAGACCGGTTGGAAGCTTTAACGTTTACTAAAACGTTTTTCCTAAAATATCGTTTAATACCACTTCATAACTACATTTCACTTTCAAAAAGTCCGTCAAAACTCTTACAACGACTAAATATCGCTTATTGGGCTTTAAGGCCCAATAAGGGTCCATTAAGATATTTATAAGTCCAAAATACGATCCAAGTCCAAAAATCAAGGTCCATTTATATACATAAGCTTATACTAATAAGTAGAAAATAATCCGGACCACAATAAGCCCTCCCATTAAGCCACGACTTAAATAGGCTTATTGGGTCGTGAGTCCATAAGCTCCACAATACATATATTAAGCTTAACCATAAGCTAATAAGCTACGTATCGCATTTGGTTACCACCATAAGCTATAAAAATAGTCCACAAACATACGCCATATCACAAAAATAGTCAAAATCACTTCCCTAGTGATTTTGAAAAATGACGTGGCATTTAAGCCCAAAATAAGCCACGAAATAGCTTAAAAATAAGCCCGGAATAAGCTTTACAAGCTATTATCAAAAATAAGCTATCTAGCAACATATGTTATTCAACCATCACGACCACAACATCAAAACTACAAAAACCCCTTCTTTCCTTTTTATGTCCGACGAACCAAACACCCCTTTTTATATCCGTTTCGTTTCCAAAAATCGATTTTTACGACGATCAACTTGTACAACTAACATCTATGCATCAATATAAACCCAAAAGGACAAACAAAATTTAAATTTGAAAACTTACAAGAAAATCTTCCAAAATGTAGATTTCGACACGAACCGGACAACCCAAACGTTGTTTAAATGAATACCCAAGCACTCGTATCAACCCGTAGTATCCCATTCTTGATTAAAGTTGGAAAATTTATGGTGTTTTGTTGTTGGCTTATTTCGGACGCATAGAGCACACACACTTATGTGTGTGTTTTTTTAAATGAAATGGAATGGATGAAAAGTTTCTAGTGGAAAGCATATAAGTGTACATCCTTGGGACATATTAGCTAAATTTAAGCCACCTTGTCTCCTTAAGCTCCCATGACCGGCTATGGTATCAAAAGGGGTCTCGGGTCTTTCTTTTCGTGTCGAGATCACTTAAAAGCTCGTAAAACTCAACCGTAAAATACTCCCCAAAGTTACTAAGCATTTGTATTCACTTTAAAAATACTTTTCCAATAACTTAGAGTATTTACATGACATATTTACTGTTGGGAATTAAGGGCATCTACAAGTTTCTACTACTGGTTCAACTTAGTACTGCCAAAGAGAAGAACTTAGTACTAGCCAAGCTAATAGTTACTGTTAGTGTTAATATTTAGTATTGGTCCCCCCCCCAAAAGTACAAAATGTTAGTACTGTTAGTTTATTAGTACTGTTAGTTAATAATAGTTAGTACTGCTTATGTGATATGCATGAGATATATTAGGAATAGATATGCATGATCATGTAACGCGTTTTGTAAGCCCATAGGTTTCCTTGTGTATAATAAGGAACCTTAAGGCATAGATCTAGATATCAGTTTTTATATAGTTTTCATAGCAAATATAGTTAGTATTCATAGTTTCAAGGTTATTCTGTAACTTTGATTGTGTTTAATATATTGAAAGTTTAGCCAGATCTTGTTTTACTGTTTCATTGTTCTTCTTAGTATTATAAGCTAGATTATGTATAGTTTGTAGTATTTACAATCTTAGTTTCTACTATAGTTGTTTTGGATCAATCCAACACAACTAAGCTTTAACAAGCTAAGTAAGATCTGTTCAAAAGGGATCAACAAGTGGTATCAGATCTTGTTGAGAAACTTTGAATAAGAAGAACACTATTTCTACACAAGATCTCATATTTAAAGAGAAGATGGAATCACAATCAGAAACTACCCAAACAGTGTCTGCACTAAAACTTCCTATGCTCAAAACAGGAGACTATGATCTCTAGAGCATGAGAATTGAGCAATATCTTAGCTCTACACCACTGATTTATGCTCTTTGGGAGGTTATTGTGAATGGTGATGCACCTACTATTGCATCAGCTAGTGCTGGTACTGAAGGTCCCATTCCTCCTAAAAATAGCTGACAAAAGCTAGCAAGAAGAATGATATTGGAAAGCAAAAAGCACTCTGTTGTTGGCCATTCCTGATGAGCACCTATTGAAGTTTCATGGAATCAAGGATGCAAAGACCTTATGGGAAGCAATCAAGGCCAGGTTTGGAGGCAACAAAGAATCAAAGAAAATGCAAAAAACCATTCTAAAGCAGCAATATGAGAATTTTGCTGCATCAAGATCTGAAGGACTAGATAAAACCTATGATAGGTTTCAGAAACTCATCAGCCAATTGGAAATTCATGGTGAAGTTATCTCTTAGGAAGATGCAAATCTGAAGTTGCTGAGAAGTCTACCATCAGCTTGGAACAATATTGCTTTAATCATGAGAAACAAATCTGATCTAGACACATTGAGCATGGATGATTTGTATAATAATCTGAAGGTGTATGAATCTGAGATTAAAGTCCAATCAAGCTCAAGCTCAAACTCTCAGAATGTGGCTTTTGTATCTTCAGAAAACACTAGCAGTACTAATGAAGCAGTTAATACTGCTCATGAAGTTTCTACTGCTAGTTCACAGGGACAAGCTTCTTCCTCAACTTATGCTGATGATGTCATGTTTTCCTTCTTTGCTAATCAATCTAATAGTCCACAATTGGACAATGAAGATCTGGAGCAGATTGATACTGATGATCTTGAAGAGATGGATCTCAAATGGCAGGTGGCCATGCTTACCATGAGGGTGAAAAGATTCTTAAAGAAGACAGGAAGGAATCTGAATTTCAATGGCAAAGAAATTGTTGGCTTTGATAAGACAAAGGTTGAATGTTACAACTGCCACAAGATAAGTCCAAGAAGGAATGCACTAGTGGATACATCTACTACAAATGCCTTGGTTGTTCAAGATGGGATAGGTGGTTATGATTGGAGCTTTCAGTCTGAAGAAGGCATCACTAACTTTGCTCTAATGGCTTATACATCCCAAGGTTCATCAAGTTCATTAAGTTCAGACTCTAAGATACATACTTGCTCTAAAGATTGCTTAAAATCATATGAAACTTGATTCACAATAAAATATACTAATAATATTTCCAAAAGAGCAATTAAGAACTTTCCTAAAGTCTCCCTTAAGAAAATCTCACTCTAAAAGATATATATATATAATATATAGTACGTATATTTAACCGGGAAGTATGATCACCCGAGTCGTTTCCCCAACGACTTGTGCAATTGAAACCACGTTTTAGCTTGGATTATGATTTGAATGAGAGCAAAGATATTTTTGATGATCTATGACTACTAAATAAAAGCAACAATTAAAAATGAACAATTAAAAGCAATTAAACACTTAACAACTAACGGGAAACAAATAAAACGCGACAATAAAGCAAATACACTAAAATTAACTCCTAAAAATGCAAACTAAATTCTTAAACCTAAAATAGGACAAAAGAAAATTTTAAGAAAAAGAAAAACATTTTTTTTAATTATTTTTGAATTTATTATGATTTAAAAAACTAATTTAATCTAATTAAATCTTAAAAAAATAGCAAATTAAGTCCTAAAAATTGAGAAAAATAATTTTTAAACTTAGAAAAGTCTAAATTAACATTAAAACTCAGAAAACTATTTTTAACTATTTTTAAAATTAAAATCCTATTTTTAAAATTAAAATTAAAAGCTCAAAAATGAAAATTAAAATCTAAAAGGTGTAAAAATGATTTTACTGAATGTAAACCTAAAAGTATTTATTCTAATGCTAAAAACTATTTTTTTGTATTTTTCTGAAAATTATTTCTATTTTTAATGTATTTTCGAAAATTTAAACTAAAGAAAAATGATTAAAAATAATCTACTAAATGGAAAAATACAAAAAATTCAGGAAAAATCTAAAAAGTTATAAAGATCTAAGGAAAAATAAGATGAAGCACACAGCTTAACAAATAAGCCAAGTAAAAGCCTAAATAAGCTACGGCTATAAAGGGGTTTTTTTTTTTAAAGCCCAAAATGTGGTTTTATCATTAAAAGAAAGGAGATATAACCTGATGAGCTAAGAAGCAAATGGTTAACCGTTGGGTTTGTAAAGGGGGGGAGAGGTCGTGGTTCGAGGTTTGGCAATACACCCCTTTTTGCTATTTTTATTTTTTTGAAAATTTTTGAAAACCAAAAGCTAAAACTTATTAAGCACACATTTTTAAACACTTTTAATAAAGACAATATAAGATGAAAACTAAAAATAAGCTCTAAAACATCCTTAGAAAAAGTTGTTTACAGAAACTAAGGTTTTAAAGAACAATAAGCTAGTTTTGACTTATTAGCTTGCACAAGCTTTAATATAAGCTCATTTTTTAAACCAAAAGTTGTTTTAGAATCTAATGATGTGGCATAACAAAAATTGATAAGGCTATTTTTAAGCTACAAACACTTAACCCTAGCTGAATTTGAAAATCAAAAAGGAAATCTCAGGAATGAACTCAAAAAGCACAAAATCTACTTAAGCTAAAAAACTTTAAAAAGCTAATTCAGAACTCTATCTTATGAAAACTAGATAAGCAACTATTAAGCTATGAATATAAATGACAAAACATATTTCTACAAGCTAAGATTTCAAAAATAAAAGCTACTAAGTTATTACTGTTGTTTTTGGCTTTTTGGCTTTTATATGGCTTTTTAAGACTAAATGTACCTAGGCAATCAAGCTGTAAAATAAAAAGCAAGTCCTAAACTATATTAAGCTATGTGTGAGTTTTAAGCTAGCTAAAATTAAGATCCTAAATCCTACATTAACTAACCTAAAATGAAGATTAAAAGGCAAGCAGTAGTAACTGTTGTTACTACTGCTGGTGTAATTGGAAAAGCTACAAACACAAGTGTGCATGTTACTTTAAGGTTAGACCTACACAACACACTCTATGAGTGTGTTTAAGCAAACAACAAATGCAACTCAAGCCTAAAAGGCTTGATTCAACAAAATTTAAGGAGAAACGTGGCCCCTGGTGCTGAAATAAAATTATTAAGCATCAAAATGATTATAAGCTTAAACTAATGACTCAAAATAACTCAAAACCTAATCAAATAAGCTGATTCAACTAACCAAAAAGAAATCTCATAGTTTACTTGACTTTTTGAGGTCAAACCTGGCTAAACCAAACACTCCTTTAGGTTGTGACAGATTTGATTAAGCTTATGATTTGACAATTCATTACACAAAACTTTAAAACCAGATTACTAGAAGCCTATAACAATCTTATTAAACATGAATCAACAACTAAGTTAACTAAAATTTAAGAATTAAAACTATGCTACTATATTTTTGGTTTTTATGAAATTTTTAGACAGAAATTGAAATCTAAAGTTCTACATTAACTAAGCTAAGACAGATTAAGATAATGATTAATAAGCACTTAAAAGACACAAATAAGCAACTAGAAATCAAATCTTAAGAAATTAATAAGTAAATAAGCAATCTACACTATTAAGCAATTTTAAGCTAAAAATTAAAGGACAAGAAAGTAAATAGAAAACTTACAAATGGCTTCAGCTTAACAGAAGCTAAGGCTCAATTGAGCTTAATCAACAGCTCTGGCTTATTTGAAATAAGCCAGTGATTGTCCATTAGAGCTCTTCCCTTTTTAGCTCTCCTTCCATTAGCTAAAATCCAATTAAGCAAAGGTGACAAGGCTATTAGCTGGTTTTAAGAATTAAGGTATGATTAAGGTAAGGTTTGAGCTCAATTATTAGCTTAGAGACTAATAAGAGCTTATTTAGTGGCTTATGATATTTAGCTTATCATTTAATAGGAAAAGTAAGAGCTTATGAAAACAAAGAGTTTATGAGAGACTATTTAAAAAACTGAATTTCATTAACATAAACTTGATTACAATGCTTAAAAGGAAGAATTACAAAGTTTAAAGGAAATTTAAGCTAAAAATTGAAAATTAAGCTAAAACTAAAAGCTACTAACTACCTAGGTGGTGAATGTGTGTGAAGTGTGAGCTATTTATAGCCAGTTGATAAGGATTCTAGGTTGCCTTGCATCACACGCTCCTTTGAATCCCCACCATTCAATCATTCAATCATTGGCAAATGATTAAATAGCGTTTGATCTTTTTGGACACAACGATTGCCAACGTGGAAATCCGTTGTGAGGTCTTGTGTTTGTTGTGTGAGAGCCCTTAGTGCAAAATCCATCTACTCTTGTGCTTCTTGCCATAGCCACGTGTGATCCTTGCTTTAGTTAGCCAATAAAAGTGCTTGATTAGACTGATTTGACCCTGCCATTGCGTTCTACATCACTTGAATGGTCAAAATCACCCTTCAATTTCTATTTGCCCTTTGTTTTGACCATGGGGTAACTAGGGATGAAGCATGAATAGTAACCATGGTTTTGGCGCTCTTTTATAACTGAAACGGGGTAAAACTCGTTTTAAACTTTGAGCATTTGGCAAAATTCGTCCTTGTCATTGTTAATCATAGGTGTAGTGTAAAAGGTGTTTCTCAATTGGTAAAAATGGTCCCTGTGGTTTAATAAAAGGGAAATTAGGCCTAGTTTTGGTCTTTTGGGCTTGGTTTTTGGTTTAAGCGTTTCCAGGTAAGGGATTTAAGGGAAATGGGCCCATTAATAGTTAGGGACCATTTATGTAACTTTTGGAAAGTTAAGGGATTGATTTGGAACATTTTGAGTGTTTTGTCCTTTTGTTTTTGACTTTTGTTGACCTATAGTTGACTAAGAGTTGACTTTTCTTGGCTTTGGCTTTGAACCCTTGGCTTCCTTTGTGCTCTTCCGTTCCTTGGTCCCGTAGTTTCCCTTTTTGAAGTTTCTTATGATTTTTGACATATCCGTACCTGCCACACACAAAACACAAAAACAAGTGAAATTTTTTGCATTTTAAATATGTTTTTAGGTTTAATAGGGCTATTCAGGTATAGAACAGATAGTGTATTTTAACACTTATCAAAATTCCCAAACTAAACGAGTATGCGTGTCCTCAGCAATATTACATGCCTATAACCAAATACCTCTAAAAAAAAAAAATAAAAAAAAAAATTAAAAAAAAAAAAAAAAAAAAAAAAAAAAAAAAATAAAAACCTCGAAGCTTCCCCAAACTATAACCTTTGAAAAGTAGCAAAGAGTTTGTTGAGAGAGCTAAGAACTCACAAGTTATAAACACCCGAATTCCCTATTTTTAAAGTTTTTATTTTTATGATTTTTCTTGATATATACCTAACTAACAAATTTATTCTTGTGTTGACATAATGTAATGTTTGGTTTTTTTTTTTTTTTTTTTTTTTTTTTTTTTTTTTTTTTTTTTTTTTTCATTACCTTATTGTAACTTTAAGGGATCATGAACAAAAAGCACTTGAAAATCCACTTAAAAGATTAACTTCATCATTCCCCGATTTTCACTTCCATACTAAGCTTAAAAATAAAATCACCGTTAAGTACGAGCTAAGATGCTAAGAACCTTATAATTACAACTTGTGAATTCTCTTCCGACATAAATCATATATTTAAGTGTGTGTGCTCAAATTAATTTAAACCATTAAATCCACATATTAGATAGTTGTAAATCCGCCCAAGCATTACACATGGGCCTTTGGGCTAATATGTTTTAATCACTTAGTAAGATCACAACCCAAAGCAAACAAAAACCTCCTTAGCTAAGACATCGTTGGTTCACTTGTCCCATGAATTGACTTTCTTCTCTAGCATCCCACCGTCATCGGGTAAGTGCTAAGGCTTTTGACACCCCATCCGGAGAATACTAATCGAAACGCATGAACTTCCGATGAAAAAGCTTTGTAGACTTTTGCAAACCTTAGCTCAAAAGAATACCTTGGTTTTAGAAAATGAAACTTTTACTATTTATTTTCTAACTTGCAACATTATTATTTCTATTTACATTATTAGGCTAGGAATTGGTATCACTTTTCTTTCAACGACACATCGGCCTCGCCTCCGACAAGAGCTCGCGTACTTATTATGATACCAACCCTAAATATACATCCTCCATCCTTTCTTTCGATGTCACATCGGGAGCGAACCGACAAATGCCCATGTACTTTATTGCGATGGAGTTTGTATATTAATTATTAACACTTAAGGATTTATAACTTGCATCCTTTTTATTCACCAACTACATTTTATAGATTTTTTTTAAACACTAATTAATTGATTTAACATATTATTTTTGCAAATAGTAAAAATTTCGTTTTAGAAAACCAAAGTATAAACTTGAACTAATTCTTATTTACAAATGATGTTTAACTCATCATCGATAAAGCTTTTTCTCTGAATATGTTGATTAGACTTTTAAGAGAACACGTATAATTAATCATTTTAAGAGCTCCTAGGAAAAAGAATCACAAGTTATTCTTATAAGCCTTTAAGCTTTCCAAATAAACTTTGTTTAGCATCCTAATTCGTAAACAACACTATCATCTCCTATTCTTCACAAAATTTTTTTTGCAAATACTTAGCCTATATAAAATCCACACGCCTATTTAAAATCACTAGATTAGGCAACAAGTCTCTTTTAACTAACGATTTCAAGTCTAGCATGTTTAAAGTCTACATGAGACTAGCACAAACTATCATCATTAATTGTTAAGGGAGAAAGCTAGAACTCTACACGTACGATCGGGTCAAAAATTACTTTCTATTCTTACCAACGGAAAACCTACATTTTTGTCTTAACATTTTTTTTTTATATGACAAAATTTAAATTTTTTGCTATTTTTGTGGGAAAACGGGTACGTGAGAACAAAACAATAAGCAAGCAACATCAAATCGATAGATTCCCTTCCCCAAACTAAAATGAAACATTGTCCTCAATGTTTAAAGTTGGGTTTCTACGTAAATCTAAGCCGTTTATGAGGTATGCAAAGATAAACGTTAATTGATAATGATGAAAGGATATGGATCTCCCCAAACTAATTTCACACAAAAGATGAGAAGCTCGAGTTGAACAGGTTAAATCAACCGGACACGAGAGGCTTCATTGAATTTGTTGGGAGAATCCTGCAAAAATCACAACAAACAAGCAACAAACATCGAGAAATCGGAGAGAGTACAAGCCTCTCTCAACACAACACATTAGATAATAGAAAGAAAATAGAAAGGATAAGCATGGGATGAACTCTCACGAAGCGGCTTGTTTTTGGCCACCGAGTCGCAAGCTCGACTCGATCCCTGAATTTAGTTGTCCTTAGGGAAAGTCTGGAGATCCGGGATAACCAATGGT
>BQNB010196012.1:0-11322 GCA_026074375.1 Tanacetum coccineum | reverse complement strand
AACCTTAATTAAACTAATTAAAAGATAAACCCTAATTACTAATTAAAATTAATTAAACTAACTAAAACTTAACGAAGGATTAATAGTGCAATTGAAAAACTAACGGAGGGCTAACTGATCAAACAACTAAATCCAAATGTTTCAAATCCAACCCCTGAGGTCCTACCCCGACTTCAAACTAAGTCCAATAAGGCCCGAATTAAGTTGAGATTTGAAAAGTGCTTATTATCAAAAACTTAAAAGAGCAAAGTTGTAAAGGAAGCTAGTGGGAACAAAATTAATAAAAGAAACTTGGGCTGAAAATCACAAATAAGCTCAATAAGAGCTTATTTTTAAGCTGACCTCAGAAAGGAGGGCTATAAAAAGCTCAAAATTAGTTCAAAATGTAAAAGGAAAGAAGTTCTAATGAGCTTATGATATGCTTAATCTATAAATGAAAAGAAATAAAGGCTTAAACTACTTTTAAGCTTCTGAAATTGATCATGAACTAAGCAAACTCAGAAAACAAAATCAATAAGCAAAAATCCAAATAAGCTAACATACTCAAAAAGAAAATCTAGACTTTAAGCTACTTAAAACTGATAAAACTGATTATTATCTATCTATTTAAGCTATAAATTCTACCACCTTAAGCTAGGATTCAAAATTTAATAAGCTAAATTTCTATCCTACTATTTTTGGCTTTTTGAGTATTTTTGGCTTTTTGACAGCTAATTTAAAGCTAGGAAATAAGCTAGTGAATTAAAACTAAGCATTATTCTATATTAAGCTATATTAAGACTAACTTAAACCTAAATATGAGCTCCTAATTCCTATGCTATCTAGCTGAAAATTATAATCAAAAGTGACAGTAGGAACCTAGTGTTCCTGCTGATATACTTTGCTCAAGCAAGAACAAAGTAGTGCAGGTTACCAAAAGGGTAAACCTGCACTTAGAAACACTTAATAAGAATGTTTAGACACAATTCAATCAAATTCCAAGCCTTAATGGCTTTGGATCAAAATCTCACAAGCAATAGCATAGGAATAATGTACCCTGGTGCTGAGAGAATCATTATAAACCATAATAACTTTAAAAACACAAACTAACTTATGAAATCCTTTTAAAACTTATTAAATTTGAAAAACTCAGCTGACCAAAATGATTTGCTCAAGTTTGATTGACTTTTTGTGGTCAAATGAGCTTAAACCAAACACCCCTTTCAGAAATAAGAATCTTAAGAAAAGCTTTCAAAATGAAATCTATTAATAAGAACTTGATGACCAGATGATTTTAAGCTTAATACTAACTTACTTAACCTAATTTAACAGCTAAATAAGCATTCATTTAAGATCTAAGCTAGTTTAATTATTTTTAGATTTTTTAGGTTTTATGACAAGCAATAAACAAAACTATGATTTAATCTAAGAAAAGCACTAACAGATTAAGAGTACTAATTATTAAGCAAAATTAAGAGATGAAAAGCACAAATAAGCAGATTAAATAAGCAAATAAGCAATAATAGACTAATTAAGCAAATTAACTACTTATTTAAAGCAAGAAGTTAAAAATGAACTTACAAATTCCCCTAGCTAAACAAGAGGTCCAATAATGGCAGCTACAAGCTCCCTAGCTTATTAATAAGCTAGGGTAATAAATCCATGGGAGTTCATCCTTTGTTAACTCCCCTTCCAAAGCTTATATTCAAATATAGTAAAGGTAATTAACAGTTTTAATGCATTTAAGTAAGTTTAAATCCAAATTGAGCTCATTCATGAGCTTAGAGACTCATGAGAGCTAATGAGCTTATTGAAAGCTTATTGAGGTTTTATGAGTAAAAGTGAGAAAAATTTAGAAATGAAATTAGAGCTTATGACAATTTAAATCTAACTTTTACTAATAAAAACTGAATTACATTACTCTTAAAAGGAAATTACAACTGATTAAAAATGAAATTAAGCTAAAAATAGAATTAAGCTAAAAACTAACTAGGTGAAAAATTGTGTCGTGTGTGTGAACTGTTGAGGGCTATTTATAGCTGAACAAAGAACCTTCTAGCCCCTTGCCTTCATCAATCATCCACCCTTGATCTTTCTTTCATTGTTGATTTCTTTCTTGAGCCGTTGGATCACATTTGTGGACACCTGAGGATTGCCAGCATGTCATTCTTTGATATGACATGCTGTGCTAGTTTTGTGAGGGATACAAGAGCAATTTTCTTCTTTACTTGTGCTTTTCTCTCAACAACGTGGCATTCTTCCTTTGGGATTGGACCAATCAGAGATGGGGAGTGACGTTTCTTACTGCCAAGGTGTACTTGGACACCTAAATTGTCCTTTGTACCCTCTAATTGTGAAAAGCCCTTTGTTTTGAGTTAAGGGCACGTTTGGGAAGACGATGAACAGTGAATTGGATTTACCCGCCTTTTTTAATAACTAAAATGGGGTAAAAACTCGTTTGAACTTTGGGAAATAGCAACTTCAGCCCTTGTCTTTCTTTTCCCTTTTTCTAGTTATAAACATCTTTCGGAAATTGCAAAACTAGCCCTTATGGTTTATTAAAGGAGAAATGGGCTAGGCTAAGTGGGCTTTTAAATGGGCTTTTGGGCCAAATGGATCCGGGTGAGGAATTTTAGGGTATTTAAGGCCCAATAAGGTTTTAAGGGCCCAATAAGAGGTGAGGGGTCATTTTTGGACATTTATGAACTTGAGGGACTGGAATTGGATTATTGTGAGGTTTTGTCTTGTAGTGGTTGATTTCTGTTGACCATGAGTTGACTTTTCTTTGACTGGATTTGACTGAGGTCTTTTGACTTTCTGGCCTCGGCTTTGGTTCTTTGGCTTCTTTTTGTTCTCTTCTGATTCTCGTGCCCGTGCTTGCCCGTTTTTGACTGTTTTCTTGTGATTTTTGATATATCCGTACATGCACACACAAAACACAAATACAAGCATATTTTTGCCATTTTTGGTCTGTTTTGGGTTTAATTGGGTTATTTTAGGTACAAACGGATATGTGTATTCTACACTTATCAAAATTCCCCAAACTAAACGATTGTGTGTCCTCACGCAATATCACATGCCTTATAACCAAATACCTCGAAACTTCCCCAAACTAAACCTTTGAAAAGTAGCAAAGATTTTTGTTGAGAGAGATAAGAGATCACAAGTTATAAAACACCCGATTTCCCATTTTCAAAGATTTTTCTCTTTTTATGATTTTTCTTGATAATTAACTATCTAACTACAACTTATTTGTGTTGACATAATGTATTGTTTTGTTTAATTAAAAATGATTTCCAAAAAAACTCAACCTGGTTTCGATAGAAAACAGTTTATAAATATAAAATCTGTTAATAATTATTAATCCGATTTAACAAAAGTGTTTTTAATTCTGTTACACAGAATCTGTTTTAAGACTGTAGGGAAACATGTACACTTTATTAATATAAATCGAATTATAATTCAATAAATAAATTAACAGAAAATAAATGACAGAAAATTAATTAACAGATAGAAAGGGGTAGAAGCAGAAGACAAACACTATATAACGATAAGTAAATAAAAGCAGTAAAAGGTCGTGGAACAAGGCTCGTGTTTAACACGATTCCCTTAAAAAAGATTCGCCGTCTGTTTCCAAGGGTACAACGTCCAAAACTGTTGTACAGTCGGACCTGACAAACTTGTCTGAAAAATCATGGAAGCAGTCGTACGTTTCTGATCGAAAGAATTGCTGAAACTTGGTTGCTATGGAGCTGTGTTTTTCGGTTGTAGTAAATGAATGAGAATTATGGTTATATTTATACTGAAAAACTTGTCTTGTTTTCCAAGATTAAATATATACCAAAATTAGACAAATCTGTTAAAACTAATACAAATTTTCCATATCTTTTATAACATAAAATTATTCTGTAAGACTTGTTTAATAAGTTTATATCTATTCTTAAAATAGATTTACAAAATATTCTGTAAGACTTTTCGAATAAGTCTATATCTATTCTTAAAATAGATTTACAGAAAATTCTAGAAAAATAAACCCATCCTCACTTTCCATCTTAGGCGATGTAGGAGGATAAATTTCTCAGATTTTGTGTTTCAAGTGTCACACTTTGAGACACGATATCTCATTCATATTATCTCCATTTTGGACATACTTTAGCTTGTTGCGAAACTCTCTTCAAGGAGAACGCAAAATTACAAGCTAATATAAATATATATAACATATATTAAATAATGTCCAAACTTTGCAAAAAGTCGATTTGCAATACTCTTTTTCCAACATTTAGTTGTTAGCTTTTTAGTTATTTTTAGTATTTTGATTGTCTTTAAAGTTATTGTGACCCGGCTTGATAAACCCACTTTTATGTAGGATAATACATTGGTCAAAAAACATGTACGCAAGTCAGGAAAAATTGATATTGATGGTGCATGCAATACAATTGTATACAGACGTTTCGCGACAACGCTAATTTTGTTTTTTACATTTTTAGTGGGTTTATTTTATGTTGATTTATATTTTTTACAACTTTAACCTTAATTAAATATAAACTTGATACGTTAAAACTATATACTTTCGGAGAGAGTGTTGTCTTTTTACATGCGAGAACGAATATGGTGTTCCGGGAAAGCTACGGGAAACCCAAACGAACACATACATTCAAAGTGTTGTGAAACAAAATTACTAAGCGGATAGGAAATTTGCGTAAAGAGTTGAGTTAGTAAATTTTTTATTGCCGCCGCTATGCTCGAGTAACCAATCTAGTTTATATAACATATATTAATTAATGTCCAAACTTTTGCAAAAAAGTCATTTTTGCAATACTATTTTCTCCAACGACTAGCTAATAGTTGCATTATTGATCCTAATGATATAGAAAATATTACTTATTTACTTGAAAACAAAGTAAGAAATGAAATTTAAGACCAAAACAAAGATGTAAAACATCATTAATCATCATCACGATCTATTATAACGCCAGTTGCATGATATGGCATAAATTATTATTCACAATTTCCTAAATCAACATTAGCAATTCAAATCTACTATTTACTTTTTTATGTGTTTATTTTATCTTTTACACTACAATTGGCACTATTTATATTTTTTTACTATGGAAATTTCCTATTTGAGATTTATCCGACCAAATGATCGAAAAATATTTTTTATTTTTAGTCTATAAGTTCAACATAAATTGTAATTGATGTCGTTTTTCTTCTCATTACTTTGTTGTCAATTGATGTAACATATTCTCACTTCCAATGAAAACAAGGATTAGAGTCCAAATCGAAATTTGCAAATGTCAAGTCCATGTATAGTTTTTCAATATTAAACTTCGAATTTAAATTTCCATTAGTACATATGTATTAATTAAAGTGTACATTGAGTTCATAAACGTTGAATATGAATAAATCATGGCTGAGGTATTGTATTATAGATATTCTTATGTATAGTTTGCAACATTGAACATATGGAAACTTTAGTGGACCCAACTAATTGAGCTTGGGCCGTTATAATCTCTTATATCCTCGCAATACGAGCGTCGATCGGAAAAACTCGGATTGGACTGAGAAGCTAATAAAATTAAACAATAAAAGTTTTGTTGATGAAGACTTTCGACAGTAAGCGAAGACAAATCCTTCATCTGAAACAGCAAAAGCAAAACAAAGCGGTAGCAAAACAAAACCAGTAAAGCAAATAATTAATTTTGAAGATGACATTCAACAACAAGCGAAGATTAATTTTCTTCATGCAGCAACAACAAAAGAAAATAAACAAATATAAAAGCAAAGCATTAACACATTTTTTTTGAAAAAGGGATAAAAGGTGGCGGCTAGAGTTTGACGAGGTGACATAAAAGATGCGGTTCAACTTAGCCACTCAGGTCTGAAGATCAAACTCTCTCTAATACCATGTTGAATATTGAATAAACCCCGTAAAAGATATTGTATTATTGATATGCATTTACACTGCAACATAAAACATGCTAAAACTTAAATGGACCTGACCTACGTTCCAACTAGAGTCCATTATATCCTCTAATTTAAACTTTTGGAATATTAATGTACTAGCAACTTGTTGATGAACGTTTTCTTTGAAAATGACTTTGTGTTTAGAATTTGATTCTTGATGTATGCTATATGCATTGTTCTTTTTCATAACTTATCAATCCATACATTGAAAACGAAATCCACTCACTAACCTTCCTAACATGTCTCTTTTTTTATATAGCCAAGGTTAGTAATTAGTTACTAATTAACATCATGAATCATGATTAACCAAAACTAAGGGTGCGTTTGGTTTGCAACAAGGAATCACTATGGATATGGTTTAACAACCATAGACAGCCTGGCGATCCTAAACCCATCCATTGGGCAAGAGAAAACGACAACAATCAAGGGCCAAGATTGATTTGATTGGGCACCAAGCAAAACTGAATGGACAAGATGATTTTAAGCTCTCTCCTCACAAAGAAAACACAACAAACACAGCAAGAGATGACTCAAGCATTAGGGTTTTAGTATAAATACCTTAGTATAGCTTATTTGTACCCTGGGGGGTCGAATTTTTGTAAAAGCAACAACTTGTAATATCAAAAATTTATACCATTCACATATGCAATTTAAGTTTTTTGTCATTTCATTTCTTGTCATTTAAATTATTGCATTTAAATTTCTGTCATTTTTAAGCTATCTTTAAAATAATGTCATTTACTTATTTGTCTTTAAAAATTATGTTGTTTAAGCTTATAGATAAGCTTTTAAGTCATTGAAAGCCTTTATATAAGCTCATTTCATTTTCTGTCAAAAAAGTAAAAAATTTAAAATATATATATATATATATATATATATATATATATATATATATAAATAATATAATATATATATATATATATATATATATATATATAAAACCTCTTTGTAACCTGTTGCTTAAAACCCTTTTACTCAGTCTAAAATCCTTTTACTTTTGCTTAAAACCCTTTTACTCAGTCTAAAATCCCACTTTTAAAACTTAAAGGGGTGTTTGGTATAGTAGTTAAAATGGGTCATTTTGGAGTCAAAAACAATTTTGGGTCATTTGACTTCTTTTAACAAGCATATATAAGTTGTTTCCTGTCTTTTTTTAAGGTTTTAAGTCAAAAGTTGTTTTTCACAAGAATGTTCTAAAACCTCTTTGTAACCTGATGGACTCAAAAACATGATACAAGAGGTTTATTTGATCTAAGCTTTTTAAAATCCAATTTTAACCTTGTTATTGTATCATCTTTTTGTGTCTAAATGAAATTATTTAAGTGTCATTTTGGTTTGTTTTCACTTTAGTCAAATCTGTCATGTTAGTGTGTAAGTCATTTTTAGTATAAAAAGCCTTTTTTCACCTTCCATTATCAGCAGCCAAAAATCATTTTTAGTTTTCAAAATTTTGAGATAAGCCTCTTAGAGCCTATTCTCCATATGTTTTAATCTCTTTCTATTTTGAGCTTATTTCTAGGCTTATTCAAAACCTGCAGTTGGCCCTCTTTTTCTCTTTTCTAAAAACCACTCAGCAGAGCTGAGATGGACTTGTCACTTTTTTCAGCCCAAATTTCTCTCTTATTTATTTGTTTGTTATTTGCTGTTTTTAGAAAGTTATAAAGCTATCTAAAAAGCCCAAAAGCTGAGCCCATTAGGATCCCTTTTGATAGCTTATTTTTAAGCCAAAACTGGTCATTGAGATGTTTGGTATGCAGTTGTTGCCACATCCTTGCTTATTTAAGGATTTGTTGCATATTGTATTGCTTTTGTTGCTTATTTATGGTTTACCATTGCTTATTAGTGTTGGTATAATCATATGTCTTTGCTTATTGTGCTATGCCTTTGCTTAAATTAATCAACAGTTTGCCATTTAGGACCTTAGTTAAAAAAAAGTGTGATTCTGTCCTCTTTTTTGTTGCTTAATTTTCTGCTTATTTTGAGTTTAGCAAAAAAGTATCTTTTTAAAGTAGCTTATTTTTACCTGTTTTACAAGTTTTTTTTTAAAAAAAAGAAAAAAATATTTTTATAAAAAGAGAGAGACCCAGGTTTGAACCTGAGACCTCCCCCTTTACCCAACGCCCCACACACACAAACTCATACCATTGTGCTTCAATAGCTCATCCGGTATGAGTTTGCAACATTAATTATTTAAGGGCCTTTTAGTTCAATAAGCCCATAAGCCTTTTCAGCTTATTTCGTAGCTTATTTGATAATCTGGGATCACCAGCTTATTTTTCCTAGGCTTTACATAGAATTTAGGACTTTTTCCTATTTTTCCAGATTTTTCCCATTTTGTTTTCTATTTTTAATCATTTCTTTTCTTTAAAACTGTTTTTTAATTATTAAAAATTAAATAAAAATCAAAAAAATATAATTCTTTTTTAGAAAATTTTCTTTTATCATATTGCACTTAGGAAAAATAAAATTTCTTTCGTAGGGTCATTTTTGCAAAATTTCACTTTTTAAAGAACGGGTTTCGTACCCGGTTCTCGTTTTCTTCGTTTTTCACTCTTTTAAGCTTCCGTTTTAGAATTTTCTTTCAGTTTTCTTTTAATTTAGTTATTTTAAATTAGAAAAACCAAAAAAATCACTTTAGGGTTTAATTTTGACAAATTTAGTTTTTTTTTAAATTCGCGTTTTTACGTTTCCGTCTAAGTTTTAGGTTTAAATCATTCTAGCTTTCGTTCTTAGGTTTTCCTTAATTGTTTTTGCATTTTAATTAGAAAAACCAAGTCCAAATCTTTTTTTATTCAAACATCAAATATCAAACCAACTTTCGACTTTCCAATTCACTAGATCTCGTTCGACTACGACCCGTACCGGGAACACATATACTACTATTCGTTTTCAATTGATTTCTTGATAAATATCTTATAATATATAATTTATAAATTATAATATATTTTATATATATTTTAAAAGTTAGTTTCAAATAAATCACCATCTAATTTTAAATAGAATTAAAAAGATGTCATTGAATTCTAGTTAGGCCGGAATCCCCCACATTGAACCTCTCAAGAATATTGTCCTTATAATGTTTTTGACTTCAAAACAAATCCATATTGGTTCACATGACCTTAGTTCCAAGAACCATATTCAACAACTAATGAAGTTCATGTCAATCTTGACTCCAACATATCATTAGTGGATTTGTTTATCTTTCTTATCACTTCTAGTGATAATTATACCATCTATGTATAAACACAGGAGTACATATATACTATCGATCATAAATACATCCATTAATTTCGAATCCACATTCTTACATGATATGGTGAAAATTGATGTCCTTGTTTGGGAGCTTTTCTTAAGCCATATAATGACTTAACAAGCCTACAAACTTTGCTCTCTAGTCCAGGAGCCATGAAACCCTCAAGTTGGTTCATGTATAGTATTTTTTTCTAAATCCCCGTTTAGAAATGTCATTTTCACATTCATTTGATGAACTTCCCAATTTCTTAATGCGGCAATAGCAAGTATCATCTTAATTAGGGTTATTCGCGTAGAATAAGTATCAAAGTAATATAAACCTTCTTGTTGTCTAAATCCTTTGATTGCCAATCTTGCTTTGTACTTGTCAATGGTGCCATCGGCTTTCATCTTCTTCTTGAAGATCCAATATAGTCCTAGAGTTTTACAACATCGAAAGTAACCCACGCGCTCCCAAGCTGTTTTTTATGTAAAATAGAACTATTTCACTATAATGGCTTCTTCTATTGAAACCAAACCAAGGATATGTTACCGCTTCACGATAGCTTCTCGATAAGAAGTAAGTTCATTTTCTACCATAAAAGGAACAAAATCGGTCCAAACGATTTCTTGGTTCTTGCCCTTTTGCTTTTTCTAGGTTCAACCTCTTCATCCTTGGGTTGAAAATGTCTCTTATCTTGGAAACCATTATCATCTCGTTGTCTCTGATCTTGGACAACTTCGTCATCTATTTTTTATGATTTTCCAATTTCCTTCGTTAACAAGGAAATATATTTTCAAAGAAGGAAGCACTTCTTTATTCTATTATTGTATCCTTTGTATATGAACATACAAAAAGAAACCATAAGCACTACTGTTATAAGCATATACTAAGAATATGCAATTCACAGTTTCAAGTCAAATCTTTTGAACCTTGGGGTTCAATACGGATATCTTAGCTAGATATCCCCCCACATTTGTAAATACTTATAAGATAGTTTTCTTCTAATTCATAGCTCATAAGAACTATCTTATTTTCTTTACTAGGGATCTTATCTAAAAAATAAGTAGCCGATATAATCGCTTTCCCCCACATGCCATGGCTTAAACTAGGACTTAAGAACATGACATTAACCATATCTTCTAAGGCACAGTTCTTTTCTATATCAAGAGCAATAAATTTGTGTCTTATTCTAAGTTTAGCATATAAATTTAGAAATGGAGACACATATTCACCTCCGATATGACTTCAAACCACCTTGTTTTTGATAATAAGTTGATTCTCAAGTAAGTGTAAATAGCAATATTTTGTACCACCATCAGAAAATATGATTGTACTCGCTATTCGCTACCTTAGTAGATATCAATTCTGAATCACATAAAAGCATGTGAATCATATCAAGGGGTTCGGTTATTTCCGTTTAACCGAGAGAAAAGACAATCTTGTCAATTTGGCTTCAACACAAGTTTTAATTTTGTAGTCCGTGTCAATACAAAATGGGTATCCAATTGAGTTAAATTTTAAAATATGTCCGAGTCAGTCATGCCATACATTTAAACAATCAAATAAGCTGACTTTATACTCATTTTACTGAAATGACCATTAGAAAATACATTAAGCTTAAACATTTAGAGGGCGTAGCCCATACGGACTCAAATTATGTTATTCGTTAACTCAATTTTTATTTGATTCAAACATAAGATGAAATCCAAATTTCATTAAGCAACCATCCGGACACAAGATTCCTACGAATCTCCGGCACGTACACCGCATTGGTTAACTTAGACTCTTTTCCCTTGATATTAGCAGTTGGAGAGTTGTCCAAAAATCATTCTCTCCATTCTCAACTGCATTAAAAGAGTTAATCAAACTCTTATCACCATATACATGATACTGAAGTGCTAATCCGTCATTATCTAAGGTCGGATTCTCTCATGGCCTCAGTTTTCATGTCATTCAGACCATATAACGCATAGTTATGGCACATAAGATTTCTGAATGAGCATCTACCGTACATGTAACTCGAGTATCGGCTCCCTTTTAACAAGTTCGGGAGTTGATCCTTTAGATGTCACTCGTGACATTCCAAATATTTTGTTAATATGAGATCCCATGATTAGTTTGAAACTAATTTTGGTACTATT
>BQNB010196010.1:0-11322 GCA_026074375.1 Tanacetum coccineum | reverse complement strand
AAAATTTTCGGTAAAAAATTTTTTTGAAATGTTTTAAAAAAAAATTTCTCGAAATGTTTTAAAAAAAAATTCTCGAAATTTTTTTTTTTAAATTTATGTAAGAATATTTAAAATTTTCGGTAAATTTTTTTTTTGAAATGTTTTAAAAAAAAAATTCTCGAAATGTTTTAAATTTATGTAAAAAAATTCGAATTTTTTTAAAAAAATTTCTCGAAATTTTTTTTTTTTTTAAATTTATGTAACAATATTTAAAATTTTCGGTAAATTTTTTTTTTGAAATGTTTTAAAAAAAAATTTCTCGAAATGTTTTAAAAAAAATTCGAATTTTTTTTAAAAAAAATTTCTCGAAATGTTTTAAATTTATGTAAAAAAAATTCGAATTTTTTAAAAAAAATTTCTCGAAATTAAAAATCAAATAAAAGAAATATAATAATTAACTTTTACAGGGACCATTTCTGAAACACAAGAAACCATATGGATCATTTCTGAACAAGCACGGGGGTATTTATGTCATTTATACCAACTAAACCAACAATTAACGGTCAAACAAACGGAAAATGTTGGTCAAGGGACTAAACCCGATACGGGTGAAAACGTTGGGGACAGGATCCGAGAAAAAAAAGTTTAGGGACCTTTTTCGTTAAACCCGACAGACCACAAGGACCATTTATGCAATTAACTCTAATATCATCCACATAAACTTGTACTAATATGATATCATGTTTGTCCTTTTTAATGAAAAGAGTCTTGTCAATAGTTCCTCTTCTGTATCCATTCTTTAATAAGAAATTAGATAAAGTAGCATACCAGGCTTTAGGAGCTTGGTGTAAACCATAGAGAGCTTTCACTACTTTGTAGACCATCTTATGATACTTAGGATCTATAAAACCTAGTGGTTGAGACACATAGACCTCCTCATCAATTTTGCCATACAGGAAGACACTTTTCACATCCATTTGATAGACTATGAATCCCATGTAAGAGGCAAAGGCTAAAAAGATCCTAATGGCTTCAATCCTGGCCACAGGAGCAAAAACCTCATCATAATCTATCCCTTCCTCTTGCCTATGTCCCTGAGCAACTAACCTTGCCTTATTTCTAACCACAACTCCTCTCTCATCCTTCTTATTTCTGTAAACCTATTTTGTACCAATTGCCTTCTTCCCATAAGGCAAATCTACAAGAATCCAAACTTTCTGAATCTTAAACTGCAGCAGTTCTTCCTGTATAGCATTAGCCCAACTTTCATCTTCAAGTGCTTCAGAGATCTTCTTGGGTTCATTTTGAGACAAGAAATAAGCAAATAAACAATGCTAGAAATCCTTATGATTATTTCTCCTTTGCTTTTGAATATAACTTACAAAAGCATGGGCTCCAGAACTTTTGGTCACTTTGCTTCTTGTTTGAACTGCTGATTGTGGATCTCCAAGAATTAGAGTTGAAGGATGAATAGAGTTAATCCTTGATGTGGGAATAGGACTGACATTCACAACAGGTTCTAAATTTGTGAAGTCAGCCACTGCACCCTCATCATCATAAGATGAATTTGTAAAAATACCATCAGTAGGATTGTTATAAATGTCCTCAAGTGCAGGTATTTCTGAATCATCTGGATCAGGATTGGTTAGATCAGTGAAGGATAGTCCACCATAAGGACTAGCAGTACTAACTGGTGTGCTAGCAGTATTAACTATGTTAGTACTGCTAGCTTTAGCAGCTCCTGCTTGTAGAAGCAACTCCTCAGTTTCTTGGGCAAACTCCTTCCTGAGAGCTTCAGCTGCATCATTAGCATCCTGTTCTTGCCTCTTAAGTCTTTCAAGTTCATCCAAAAAGACTTGATCCTCCTTATCTACTGGCTTCTCATCTGTCTTTAAATCAGGATGTTTGTTAGGTGCTTCACCTGCATCCTTTGCTGTTGACCTCTTGACTGTTGAAGAATAAGAAGACCATATTGGCAGTACAAAGTAGTCCTGAGCAGATTCAGCTTCTTTTTCAGAATCACCTGCATCAATAATATCTTATGTACCTGCAACATTGGGTTTTATTTCTAAAAAGGTTATGTGCAGGTTTTCTTCAACTCTCTTGGTTTCTAAATTATATACCCTAAAGGCCTTGCTTTGTAGAGAATACCCAACTAAAAACCCTTCATCTGATTTCCCATCAAACTTACCCAGATGGTCAATGGTATTCAAGATGGTCACATGGCACCCAAAAGGTCTTATGTAGCTTATGATTGGTATTTTACCAGTTACAAGTTCATAAGGTGTCTTATTATGAGGCTTGGTCACTAATACCCTATTAAGAACATAACAAGCAGTACTAACTGCTTCAGCCCAAAAAGTGTTAGGTAAAAATGAATCTGCTAGCATAGTCCTAGCAGCCTCAATAAGGGTCATGTTCTTTCTTTCAGCAACTCCATTTTGTTGTGGAGTTCTGGCATTACTGTATTCCCTCTTGATCCCTTTTGACCCACAGAATTCAATAACATCCTTGTTCTTAAATTCTGTACCATTATCACATCTAATAGTTTTAACTTTTTGATTTAATTGGTTCTCATGTGTCTTATAAAGTCCTTAAGGATTCACTAGTTTTTAATCCTTAGTTCTTAAGAAAAAACACCCAATAAACTGCTAAAATCATCAGTTATAATAGCAATAGGTCTTATGGTTTAAACTCCTTACAAATGTAGGTCCAAAAAAATCCATATGAAGAAGTTATAAGGAGTGGCTAATAGAGCTTACTGTTTTGGCCTTACAGGAGGCCTTGTGTTGCTTTCCTTCTGAACAAGAACTAAGTGTGGTCTTTTTGAAAAAAATCTTTGAAGTTAAGCCTCTTACAAGGTTTTTACCCTTTACAAGTTTGTTTATGTTTTTGAAGTTTAACTTGACCAAACTCCTATGCCATTTGTGATTCATTAAATGTGGCCTTTGCAATTAAACAAGCTAATAACCTCCTTGAAGAAAAATATTCTCTAAATTGAAAACTATACGTATTGTTTTGGTCTGGGGATTTTAAGTATTTATTGATTTTCATCAGTGTAAATTAAATTCAGGAGACAAAAACAAGACATTTAGAGTCAGTAAACAGAACTGTTCTTTTCTGTCACACATTTGTGACACAGAAAAGGGATGACAATGCTAAAGTTCTTTTACAAAGCCACACATCCTCAAAATTCTAAACTTTCCTGTTTTTATTTTACCTTTACCAGTGATGTAACCTTTACTACCTCTAAAAGCAACAAGGCCACCATTAAAGTCTTGAAATTCAGCAAGGTAAGCCTTGTTTCCAGTCATGTGCCTGGAACATCCACTATCAACAATTCCTTTATTCTTTAAAGTTCTATGTAGATAATCCTGCACATCAAATGAAAGAGATTAGATTCTCTTAGGGACCCAAGCCTGTTTGGGCTTGAGTCTGCCTAGTGGATCTTTAAAAGTGCAACAATTTCTAAGACTGGATCCACCATTGTATTTGGAGATTTTGTGCCAGTTGTATCTTTGTGTTCTCTAATAACAACCTGCTGAGGGCTTAACAGCAGTTTCCCTTTTTCCCCTAACAGTACTAACTACATTTACCTTAGCAGTATTAACTTTTTGTTTTGAAAAATTTGTGCTAAGTACTGTTGTCTTTTTGAAAGGCCTTGAAGATAGTGAATGAGTTTTGTGAAAAACATTTGCTGGTCTAACTCTATTCATAATGGGCTTAACAGGTATTAACTTTCATAGCAGTACTAGTTAGTACTGCCTGTTTGTTAAAACTTTGCCTAGCAGTACTAACATTTTTAGTACCGCTAGCTCTAGCAGTATTAACTAGAATTTTGCCAGTTCTAGTTAGTACTGCTAAAGGAACAAATTTGTTTTGTTTATTCACTCTTTGCACATTGTTCTAAGTTTGCCTTATCTCCCTTTCACTAGACTTTCTATTCCTCCCATTGTTTAACTCAGCTTTTCTAGCCATCCTCTTCTCATGGAAATCACAATCTCTGATTAAATGATTAAGACTACCACATACAAAACATGCTCTTATAGTAAATCCATATCCCAACTCTTTCTTGTCAACTTTAGGTTTTTGACTATGTGTGAACTGATTCTTAACAGTTTCCCTAGGAGTTTTTACTTGATGGTTAGCAAAACTAGGTGTTTCTTGTTGTTTTGTTGGTATAGGCACATACTCATCTTCACTATCTGATTCATACTCCTCAATGATAGGAGCATCAGACCAGACCTTAGGTTGACATTCTACATTAGATTCATTGACAACTGGTTCAGACACTAATTCAGAAGGTTCTGTACTAATGTTAGATTAACAGGTTATCAAATTCACTTGTGGATTGGGATTTTACATGAAGAAGGGCGAAGAGAGATGGATGTAGGGACCACCACTATGAGGTGAGATTTGAAGCAGCGGGGTTTTAGGTGGTGGATATGAATGTTGTGTTGTCGGGCTAACCCTATACACGATGCGGCACAATTTGTGTTGATTTAGATTCACTAGCTTGAGTCTGTTTTGGACCATATGTAAATTGTGAGTAATCTACTTCAATATCAGGTCCAGATGGCATATAATTCCCTGTCATGGGTAGGGGTACAACATGCATTCCACCTGCTGTAACAAACCTATCATACAAAGGTTGTTTTTCTAACTCACTCTCTTTATTCATAAAAACACTTTGTAAAACTTCATTTTCATAGCTCAAAATACCATCATATCTGTGATCCCCATACCCAAGCCCAACTTTCATAGCACTCATTTGGGTATTAAGCAGTTACTTAAGATTCTTAGAAAGAGTTATGCCATTTTTCTTCCTTTAGCCTTTAAATCTTCTTTTTCTTTTTGAGCTTCTGCTACCAATTTCTTATGGTATGTTAGAACATCTGTTTTATCATCTAAATCTATCTTCATAAATTTTATCTTTTGTTCATACCAAAGTTGACCTTGTTGATGAGCAACTAACTGTGCTTCAACTTTCTTAAGACCTTGAGAATATGCCTTTATTTCTATGCTTGCATCACTAAGTTGTTCTCTCTGAGCATCATACAGTTTTTAAGGTTAGCATAAGACTCTTTACACTTATTTGAACAAAAAGTTACCTCTGTGTCTGATTCTGAGCTGTTGCAAGCCATCAAAGCATAATCTTCATCTTCTTCAGAATGACTGGTCCAATCTACACCTTCTCCATCAATGGTCACCAATGCTTTAGAGTCCTCCTTCTTTCCAGTTCTGCTCCCATCCTTATTTCCAGAGTTCTAAGCATCCCTCCTCCTATTATCTTGATTTCCCTTGATTCTACACTCTCTAGCAAAATGCCCTGTCTTATGGCAGTTGTAACATTCCACTTTGGTTTTATCAAAGCCAACTGGTTCTTTTTCATCAAATTATAGCTTTCTACCAGTCTTTTTGTAAAACTTTTTCATTCTCATTGAGATCATGGCCACTTGCCACTTCAAGTCCATTTCTTCAAGGTCATATTCATCAAGCTGTTCTAAGTCCTCATGATCCAGTTGAGGACAACTTGATTGATTAGCAAGCAAGGAGTATGATGATGTTTGTTCATACTGTGGGTTTTGACTAGAAGTATTGGAAACACTATTAGCGGTACTAACATCATTAGTACTGCTGGTATTCTCAGAGACAAATGCTACATTTTGCGAGCTAGAAGATATGATGCAGATAGAGCTTATAATTCATTTCAAAGACTCATAGATTATTGTACAGTCATCAAAACTGAGAATGGGGGTCACTACTGGTTTGGTCCTCATAATCAAGGAAACTTGTGACCAGGTGGAGGGTAGAGATCTTAGGAATTTTTGATTTACATCCTTAGTGGATACACCTGCTCCATGAATTTCTAACTAACTCAGAAGACTTTGGAACCTGTCATAGCCTTTGTGAAGCCCTTTTGAGTTGGATACAGAGAATCCTTCAAACTGTTGCTTCAAGATATACTTATGCATCTTTCTTCCTCTAGATTGTCATTTCCACAAATCTAGATTTGATGGCATCCCACATCTCTTTTTCATCAGTCATCTTATGAATTTGCAAGATGATCTTTCTGGTAGAGACCTTAGCAAAGTGTCCTTGCTTTTCTCTCTCTTTCTCTGGCTACAATTTCTTTTGCAGTTTTGGGAGGCAAAACCTTAATTTGTCCTTGTGTATCTGTAGTGATTGATACAGGACCATTCCCATTTTGTATAACCTCCCAGATTGGATAGTCTGTATGGGCCAAATAATGTTCCATCTTCATGGCCCATATATCATATTCTCATTTTTTGAGAATAGGCAGTTTGATGGTTGATACTGTATGAGGAGTTTGTTGTGTTGGTGTTTGTGAGGTGGAGGTGGTGGTGGTGGTGGAATTTCATCTTGTGATCCAGACATGTTTAGATTTGTAGGATGGAGATGTATAACTGGATTGGTTTGTTCTTCTTACTCAGAGTTTCTCACAGATCTGAATACCCCTTTGAGTCCCAAACTGAATAGATCTCTGCAGCCTATTAAGGATGATAACCAAGATGTATAAATACAGTTTGACTATGTAGAAACACTAACTATGAATACTATGTGTTAATGCGGAATCTTAACACAAGTACTAAGAAGAACAATGAAAAACTAAATAATAATTTCTATTAATCTGCTTTTGGTGATTACAGATTACTAACTATGAGATATGATTTTGTATGAGATATATTGAGATCATATATCTAACTATGAGTTTGTGAGGGTGTTGATTTGAAAATTACTAGTTCGGTTCAATTGTTTTTGTTATGTGTTTGACGAGTCTTGAAATAATTCGTGAAACTACACAGGATTTTACAGTTCTCGACAAAATCGGGAAAACAAGTTAATGTTTTACGGGATTTTACAAGTCAAAGAAATAACCATATAATTTAAAAATTAAGAAATTTAGGTTTTACCTGTTCGGTTACCAAAGAAACTTCTAGTTCGGTCCACCTTGTTCGGTTACCAAAGAAACGTCTGTATCGGTTCACCTTGTTCGGCTAACAAAGAAGACACTGGATCGGTTCACCTTATTCGGTTAACAAAGAAGAATCTAGTTCGGTTGTCAAAAGAGAATTGGTTCGGTTCCTCTTGTTCGGTGCACACTAGTTTGGTTCCCACAACAAATAACTAGATCGGTTCCAACTATGACGAACCCAAAATTTTCAAAACTCAAAAAGACACATTTTTGAATGGTTTTTTTAAAAAAATCTTGTACAACTAGTGTTACTAACCCTATAGGAACAATAAAAATGAAAACTTTAAGGTTTTTACGCCAAAAAATTTGAATCAAAAATTTGTTCTTTATAAAGATTTTGAACACAAATCACAAGACAAACACAAAAACTAAACACACCACTCCATGGCTCTTGATACCAATTGAAGAAACATGTAATCTAATGATCTACCAAGAACAAGAGAAAGAGATGTGGGTTGTGATGGATGGAATGGATGAATTGTATTATGTGTGTGAAAATATGGAAGAAATGAAAACAACCAACCCCTCTCCAAGGCTAGGAGAGGGCTTATATACTTACATGATGGCCGGCCCATGGGCTATGATGGGCTTCCCATGGGCCTTGGGCCGGACTAGATTACTAATCTAATCATTACACTAACTACGAGCTAAGACTATTACAACTTGGAAGTGACCGACACTTTTTGTGTTTCCAACAATCTCCCCCTAAGGGAGGTCACTCCATTTTACAAAACTTTAAGCCTAGCATACAATGCTTTGTCTTTAGTCTTTAGCTCGTCCTTTTGACATTCTCCTGTGAGTATGTTGTAGTGATCATTGATTTCTGGATTGAGCTTGTTCCTTGAACTTGTATTTGACATTGTGATCTTGAGCATCTTGAGATCATCAACCAAGCACAATCTCTTCGCCATCTTGAAACTTTGCCATCTTGTGAACTTGTGACTTCTGGACCGACATGCTCATACCTTTCTTGATTTGTTGACTTGAAAAGCTTTAATGTTGCATCTTTCTTGAAATTCTTTAACTTTAACACTTCGTCACTTCGAGAAAGACGTTCGGTATCAGAGTGACGGAAACTTCTTTGAAATTCTTTGACTTTAATACTTCGTCACTTCAAGAAAGACGTACGGTATCAGAGTAGCGGAAGTCTTGAAACATGTACTTGAGCTTTCATGATGTCTTTATGTTTTGTCGGTCGGGTATGAGCATGTGGCTATGGATCTTGTGAGTCAGCTGGAATCAGGAACCTCCACCACCATCTTTAAATAGCCTGCATAAAATTTAATCAATCTAAATATATTAAAGAAATGCTTAAGAAATTTAGCTAGAATAAATCTAAACCAATGAAAACCCCCTATGTCCTCCGATACCCACAAACTCTCGAAAGTCGAAGAGTGTGAGTCGTAGATAATACCAAGTATCGAGGAGATATGTAGATTATATATAAAGGTAAGAAGGCTTGATATCATGTTTAGTGGTCTGCCTTTCGTGCCGCTTCATGAGGCACCCAAAAATCTCTCAACCTTAAAGGGGGGCGGTATTAAGCGTATCTTCTGATACATTAAAGGCACTACGCACTTAGGATTATGGTATCCTAAAGGGACCGACATAGAAACAGTAGTATATGCTGACTCTAATCATGCGAGAGATTATGTGGACCGAAAGAGCTTCTCAACGGTATTTATACGTTCGTGGTGATGTTGTTTGACATCTTGGTTCTCACAAGAAAACAAATGCTCTTGCTATAATCCACTACCGAAGCCGAAACTTAAGCGCCGAAAAATAGCTTTGTCAAAAGCACTATGGAGGAAACAAGCTCTTGTCGACTACGACCGTTCGACTCGACGACGTCCTGATCATGTGCGACAATAAAGGCGTGAATGACCTTAGCAAAAACCCGGTGTAACATTCTCGAACCAAACACATCGAAATTCGTCACCACTTTCTTTGTGATAATGTCCAGAACGAGCATATCTCAATCAAAAAAGTGTCGTCCATATACAACATAGCCGACATTCTTACGAAACCCCTTAAACGTGAATCGTTTAACTATCTACGTCTTGGTTTAGGAATGATGGAACACATTCCATAAATCACATTAGTCCGCTTCTCCTTCTTCTGTCTCAATTCTAGTCCGTGTTCTATTCCGTGTCGTGACAACTTAAATACTTCATCCGAAGTACCTTAAGCATTTTTAATTCGCGAAATGCAAATTAAAACGTCACTCCTCTTTGTAAAATTTTCGTCAAAAACTAAGTCCAAAATCCCTTACTGAGGGCGGCCCCCATTTTTAATTCGCGAAATATATTTGGGACCGCCTGACAATATGGGACCGCCAACAGCAGACACCATATTTTACACTTAGTCAAAACAAAAATTCCAAACACACCCCTTCTTCTCTGCAGCGACGAACACGACTAAAAATAACCTAAAACTCAAAATCAACCATTAAAACTTAAATTAGATTTAATCAACACTTATAATCATCCACAACATCACAAAGATCATCAATTATAAGTCATTTCATCTATTTTCTTTCAATTTGAGTCTAGAGTTCATGATGAACACAAAAATTGAAATTAGGCATTTTTCATTTTTCTTTCAATTCTGTACAATTAAGACTACGAGGATATAATGTATAACTAATCTGCTTCCCGTAGACATAGGATTTGCATACATTTGTGAGTTTATTGAAAAATTAATTTTGAACCAAAACCTCAATTTTATTTTCAAATCACTCATGATAGGAACATAACAAAATTGTTAATATGCATTGTTAATACAACTTTAAAACATTTTCAAACACATGCATAATGATCTCATGAACAAAAGTCGAGATACATAATTCATATGTATTTTTCGACATGTTTGGATGAGCAAAATCAAACTAAGGAGCGTTTGGATTAACTCTTAGGATTTTATGTTTTAGGTCGAGTTAATAGTTACTCTACATTTGTAAAAATTAAGCACACACTAGATACTTACTTCAATGAGACAACCTTACTAAAGTTGGAACTCCTTTAATTAGGTGAAATGATGTTGGAAGAAGAACTACGGTACACAAAATCATACGTTCCAACAATCTCAAATGAAAAATATCTTTTAACAATTATAGGCATTAAAAAGAACATTTAAACTCTCACTCGAGTCATTTGCCTCAATTCTCTTCATCCCATGTGAAGGACAATGTTCTTATTCTGAAGATTCATCTCTTGACTCATTAAGAATCAATTAAGAATCAAACACACCTTACTAAACACACATTCCAACACCAAATGAAATTATTCAAACAATTCGTAACAACTGGATAAACCATATTCCCAAACAAAATTCTTAAAGAAGAACTTCGTCATGACATGAGATCTTGGAATAAAATCATTCAAGATAATGCCTTTGGCACTCAAAATAACTCAAACTTTCTTCCTGCATCATCATGTCACATGATGTATTGCATTCAAACACGTACTCCCTTTAACTTTGCTTATTTCCTAACCAAACGAGTTGAAAAGATTAAAAATCAACCAAATTCTTCAATGCTATGTGGAATGATTCTAAATTGTCTATATGATCACCTCATCAAAATTAATCCTCATCTACAACAATCAAAATATATATCATATTGGCCATCCATGAAACCTTGGATTCATCCCACTCATCTTCAAGCAATTATCTCCATATCCTCTAAAGAAGTTTCAAGCAATGATTCGAATTCTATTTGAAATATTTCTATTAAGTATTATTGCTAAACATATGTACTATATTAATATAACCTCTATCTCAGTTATTCTAGTACATGTATAACTTGTGTTAGCTGTTATTATTTCATGCTTGCTATATGACACTTTATGGATCCCTATGCCATTTATATGCTTCTACTTGGTCCCATTGCATGAGTTTCTCTTATCTTTTAGCTAGATTATGTGATTCTTGAAGAAATGGAAATGTCATAATCGCCCTTACAACCATCTTAGGTTATTCTGAAAAACAAATAATTATTGGAAAATTTTGTAAACCTCCAGAAAATGGCCCCCAAAAATAGAAGGCGGCCCTCAAATATATATAGGACCGCCTAAGGTTTATGGGATCGTGATGCATATTTACTTTTGAAATATATTTTTTTACCAAGTTTTAAATTTATAAAACTCGATTTACCTAATAATGCACTAACGGGCAGAGAACCCGATCGTGGGTAGTATAAAATGGTAAATCCGAAGTCGTCCTAAGAGCTAAGTTATAATTAGTTTTAATTTGAAATGTCACGTTTAGAAAATGGTTTTTGAGTTGATTTGAAATAAATAACAATAAAATAAATAACTGGAAATTAAAAGAGTAGGAGATATCAAGAG
>BQNB010196009.1:0-11322 GCA_026074375.1 Tanacetum coccineum | reverse complement strand
GTTATCCTTAAGAAGCTACCCGAAAAGCTTAGAGACCATGGGAAATTTCTCATTCCGTGTGGTTTTAGTGAGCTCAAGTACAAAGCCCTAGCCGATCTAGGTGCTAGCATAAACTTGATGCCACTCTTGGTGTCGAAAAAGTTAGGATTACCACCCGAGCTTATTTCCACCCAAATGACTCTTGAACTTGCTAACCGGGATATTTTCACTCCGAAAGGAATTGCAAGAGATGTCTTTGTCCCGGTTGGAAAGTTCACATTCCCCGCTGATTTTGTCATTGTTGATTATGAAAGCGATTCGCGAGTCCCCCTTATCTTGGGAAGAACTTTCTTACGGACCGCTCATGCTTTGATCGACGTTCATGGAGAAGAAATGATTCTCCATGACGGTAATGAAAGATTAACCTTGAATATGAGACATGACACTTCAAGCTATTCAACCCAACCTCATCAAGAATCAATCAACATGATTGATGTCTACAATGTTTCACACCCCAAGATTATCTGAAGACATGTTGGCAATGAAAAGATTTAACCAATCATCCAAGTGGCCAATCCCACTTCTTCTATCATTCTCATCCCGATTAACTTCACCGGGAAGTAAATGATATTCCTGTGATCAGGTGGGAGGAATTATTAAGAACTTGCTAAATCTTGTTAAAACTAAAGGATCTCACTCCTTATCATGATAATCCATTTTTGGGGAGTGGCATTCCTACTCCGATTTAAGAAAACCGTGACAGTCTTCTTATTCCCCACCACACTTACTTTCTTGGAGAAAGTTATCTTAATTTGTGAAGAATTCGATAGTTATCTCGCCAAGTGATTCATTTCCACTGGAAAATAGTAATCCTTCATCTCTTCTCCCTCCTTTTCATAATTCTTTAAGTGGCAGTACCACTTCTTCTTCACATAGTCTCCCGATTTCTGAGAATAGTGATTATTCTCTTGAGGAGTTCGTCGATGAACTCGCTCATTTTACATTTCCACCAGAAATTGATTACCTTTACTTTGATGCCGAATACGATCTTTGAGAAATAGAGTATTTTTCGTATCCATGATTCCTATCTCAAGGAAATGGATTCTATTTCTCGAAGATTGGTTGATAATAAATTCTTCCGACGACAATCTTGTTGATCCCATTTCTAGATGTTCAACCGATGAACATGCTCTTGATTACTTATCCCCACCATTATGGGATGATTATGATGATGAACTTTTTGATCTTGAGACCGTTAATGATAATACATATGATGATCCATTTGACTCTGGGGAAGAGAAAATCAAAGAGTCTAAACTTTTGATTGATGACTTGATCTTCCTGGATCAAGTGATTGCCTTCATTCCCCTGCGGGAGTGTGACTCGGTTGTCTATGAGGATTTTCTGGAGGATAATGATTTGGCCTTCGACCAACAACGAGGGACAAGGTATGTAATCCGGGTATAATCATTCATGGGAAACCTTTTTGGGAAGTCACTATTCGTTTGTAACACGAGTAAGAATGTAAAGAGACTACTAATATCTTCTTTAATTATTGAGGATTTTTATCTCCTCCTTTATGAAACTTCCCATCTTCCACAAAGAAGTTCCGGGTCTGAAATTTACTCTCCGTTTTCCCATACGGAAAATTAAGGAAAAAGTTTTCAACCCGGGATTCTCCACTTTTAACGGAGTTCCCACATACTTCATTTCCTCCCAAGGATTAATCTCATCGGGGCTCTAAAGCTTTCAATGTCATTAAAATTTTAAAAAGCCCGATGGAGATTTTTCCTTGCGCTTATGGAGAGGACATCCATGTCTTGGATGTTCCCGTGTCCTACCATTCTATCCCCCTGGACACAGCTAAAGTTATGGGGGGATAGGTCAAGCTAGTGACCTTAATACAAGCGCTCGGGGTGGCACCCATGCCTATCTAAATATGATTATAGTAGTAGTAGTAATAATGAATAAGTGTTTTGTGTTGTGAGGGGGCTCGCCTCTTCCATTTTCCGTGTTTTGTGGTTTTGTATGTCCAGGATTGTTGAAGCCATTCCTTGCTCGCGGTTTTGTCCGTCGTTACAAGTGCTTCCACTCCTCAGCCTTCATGTTAGATCCCAATATCAAATCTTATAGACTAACTGTTTTTCTTTAAGCATACTTAATAAATGGCTTAGGATTTGCGTAGAGACCATTCTTAAAACATTGAGGACAATGTTAGTTCTAGTATGGGGATCTTCTCAATTCTTGATGCTCGCCTTGCAGTCGTTTGTTTTCTTGTAATTTCCGTTTTTAACACCAATTACCAAAAATGAAAACAATAAATAAATTTAAAACTATAATAAGTGTTTTGAACTTTAATTTTGACTTTCTTGCTGGGTGATAAGAATAAATTTTGACTCGATCGAGCGTGTTGAGCTCTAGCTTGTTCCTTAACTTTTAGACTAAGCATTCGCGGATCTTTGCGAAGAACAAAAATATCAGTTAAGGTTTGAGTTAGATGCTAAACCAAGGATTATTGGAATACTTTAAGAGCTCATAAGTGTAGTTTGTTGTGGCTTTTTCTCCCATAAGCTCCAGTAACCAGACTATTACTACGTGCTAATTTGAAAATTAAACTTAAATCAACAAGTTTTTGAAGTAAAGTCGATTATCTATAATTTTAGTTTAAAATTTTATACTTAAATTTTTCATTAAAAATGAAATTTTTCCTCTATATTCATGGTTAATATAAAAAAATGTAAGTAATAACAATAATAAAACTGTGGGCTGATAAAAGTTCTACTGCATCTTGCCGATCACAACGATGTTGCAGACTTCTAAATAATAGGCCATAGTAATATTCGTGTTGATAAAAGTTTGCTGCTTCTTGCGGCTCACAACCGATGGTTGCAGCCTTTAAAGGTTCGAAAGATTGTCCTTAGTTTAAAGATGGAATAATTATGTTTAGTGTGGTAATTGATTTAATAAATATAGGGAAAATATCTTTTTCTTAAATTTAAATATGCTTTTGAACTAAGACTATTTCATTTTAAGTTTTTCTAAATAAGCTATGTATATACGGGAAACCTAAGAGTTTTTGAAACCAAAGGTCCATGAGTCCCGATTTAGTCTCTATGGGTGTCATAAGGCCTGGTCACTTAGCCGCAAGGTTAGGATGTGCCGAGACGAAAGTCGCTACATGGGATAATCTCGCCTTCAAACTCATTTCTTTTTTGGTGGAACGTGACGCATAGAAATTTTACAAAACGTTGATCCATGGTTGAATTCTAAATGGCACAATTCACCTAATATATATTAATAATGTCGAGAGTTGAAAAGTTTACAAGTTACCAAATATGTGTAGTGCTAGCATTTAACTTCAATTTGAGGTGATTCGTTTTAACCTTGGTTTAAAATAAGTGAAAAGTCGAGGACGAAGAATTTCTCTTTTTGAGCATTTTAGGATTAAAGTGCGTCTTGTTCTATGATCCCTAAAAATAACAAAAGTCTAACAAGTTAGTTAGTTGAGAAAAGGAAAAAAGAAAAATACAAAAATATTAGTGGTAGTTGGTGTAAATATAAAAAATGGTCAAAACGAGGCTTTTCAAAGCTTTTGATTCTTTATTTCCCCTTGAAGAACAGTTAGCTACTTTTCGAGGTTATTAGTCGAGGGGGATTGAGAGTCTTAGTTTTCTTAAGTGTTTACTAATAGCATTACGTGAGAAAACGGCAATAGTTTAGTATGGGGGATTTTGATATGTGCTTAATTACACATACTATTTTCCATTAAAACCGGACTTAAACGACCAAAAACGTAACCAAAAATACATTGTATTTGTATGTTTTCACTTATATTGTGAGGGAAATGGATATCCCAGACAAAAGGACGAAAAAATCTAAGGCAAAAACGGACAAAAACAAAGCTCGAATGGAAAAGCTGTGAAAATACAAAGTCAAAGTTCATGTCAAAAGTCAACAAGTTACAAGTCAAAGCCACCCTTACCCATCTAATGGGCCGGGGAAACCCATTAAAGGGTTAATGTCAAAGACTTATTCAAGCATAAGGGCCCAATCCTTTTTTATTATGCTCGGCCCAAACCCAAAAATCCTTTTAATAAGGAAACAGCCCAAACTGGCCCAAAACCAAAGAATAAGCCCAATCACTCTTTTAACCCTGTTAGCCCAAAAGCCTTAAACAGTTAGTATAACCCCATAGTCCTACAAAGGATATGTACGTGTTAAACTTAATCACACACGCAAGGCTAATGTTGCCATAGTCCCATAAACTTAAATCACACAGGACTTTCATTGGCAACATGACAATACAAACTAAAGGGCTTTCTAAATTTTATCAAATCTCCAAACCTTCACCCTGCACCTAAAACCAAACCAACGTGTAACTCAAACAGTTCCGCAAAAACTATTGTCACTTATTCATTGTCTCTTTTATTGCCTCGTCTACAGTTCCAACCAGCCAAAACCATCCCTTTCATCTCACCCCACCTCACTACACTCCAATTGCCACTTTGGCAATCCTAAACAACACCATTGGACAAGATAATCAAGGGTCGTGATGATTTGACTTGGGGACAAAAGCCTTGTGATGGCTTAGATTACCTTTGGGTTCTACTCACACAATAAACACAATTCCTCAACTCTCTCAGTAAACAAGCACAAGTGAAGCTCAAGACATGAAAGAACTTTTAGTATAAATATAGGTCCTTTGTAGCTTATATTTTTTGTCGAATTTTGTTTTGCTAAGTCTTGTAATAACAAATTTGTACCAATTTTAATATTGCAACTTAATTTACTGTCATTTTTATTTACTTGTCATTTAATTTTCAAGCATTATCAAGTTAATGAAATTTTAAAGTTTTCCATTAGTTATTGTCATTTACAATACTTGTCTCTTAAATAATGTTTTTTAAGCTTTTGTATAAGCTCTTGATTCATTGAGAGCTTATATAAACATTGTTTTCAATTCTGTCTTAAAAAAAATCACAAAAAAGCTCACCCCTAAAAGTACCTCAACAAATTGGATGATAAGTTAGCCTTGGAAGAGCTTATTGACCACACTAGCTTGTCTTTGCATGTAGAGGCTTGTAGAGTTACTTTTATTCACCTTTGTTTTGAGCAAGGGTTTTGTAAGTTTTTTTTTCAATTTTGCTTATTTACTGTTCATCTGCTTATTTGTGCTTATTTCCTGCTTATTCTTGCTTATTTATGTTTGTTTTATGCTTATTGTCTTTGTTTATTGCCTAAATGTCCTTTGTTTGAGTTTTTGCTTAAAACTGTCCATTTTTACCTTAATACTGCTAGTTGCTATTGTTATTTGATGCTTTTTTTACGTTGTTATGCTTAAAGTTGTTTATTATTGTTTGTTTGCCATTTGTCTTCAAGTCTTTTTGCTTAAATCAGCTTATATCAGTTTAAATTGGTTTTTAAATTATTTAAAGGGGTGTTTGGGTCAAGGGGTTAAATTGGGGCAAAGCATGTTTTAAACCATTTGGGTCACCTTGCGGACTTTACATGCCTTATTTAAGTTGTTTATTAAATCAGTTCTCAAAAAAATTTTAAGTCTTAATGTTTGTTTTAAGGTTTTTCTAAAAAGTTGTTCAAAATTGTGGTTCAAGAACAAGTTTTAAGTGCCTATTTGATTAAGAACTTTTAAGTAGCTTTTGAGTCTTGATTTTGTGTTGTTATTGATGTCCTAATGCAGTAGGTTAGTTTCCTTTTAGTATACTTTTGCTTTAGTCTAAAACTGTCAAGTCATTTTTTAGTTTAAAAAAGTCTTTTTTTTCAAATTCAAATTTAGGTTAGGATAAACTGTTTTTAGCTTATGATTTTTTGAGCATAAGCTCATTCGTGGACAGTTTTTATCTGTTTTAACTTAGTTTAGATTTTAGTCTTATTTTTCTTGCTTAAAATTAATCTGCAAAAAGCCCATTTGTATTTTAAGAAAACAAAAAAAGTAAACAACCTGTGTAAACTAGCCTTTTCTTAAGTCTTTTTAGCAGCTTATTTGATTTTCAAACTCTATTTTTATTGCTGATTTAGAAAGCCACCAGGATAAGCTTTAAGCTTATATAGCTCATTAAGCCATAAGGTTCCATCTGAGGGCTTAAAAATAAGCCCAAAAGTTGTCCCTTAGGCTGGTTGTATGCAGTGATTAGCCCATTTGCTTATTTGCCATTTTTACCTTATCTGTCTATTTTTCTTTGCTTATTTTTGTTCAAATTGCTTATTAGGTATAGTATACTATCCGTTTTAGCTTAGTTTCTTTTTCCAATAGCTTGTTTGCCCTTAAATAGCTTAACTGTTTTAACATAATTAGCCTTAGTTAATATAACCATATTCTATCACTTTTATTTTGCTTATTTCAGCTTATTTTTAAGTTTTGTAAAAACTCACTTTTTTAAAGTTGTTTATTTTCACTAGTTTTACATTTTTGCAAAAAAGAATTTAAAAAAAAGTTTTTTTTGTTAAAACGGAAGGCCCAAGTTCGGACCTTGTCGACCTCCCTTATAGCACCACACCGTCCCTCACTCTACACAACTTAACCAACAGGCTCTAGTAGGGCTATCTGTTAGCCCTACTCAGTGTTTATCTTTTATACACTTTTGGCCCTTTTAAGCTAACAGCCTTTAAGTGCTTATTTCTGGCTTATTTCAAAAAGTACTTTCACCCATTTTATTTTTCCTAGATTCAGCTCGTTTCAAACTACTTTTCTGCATTTTTTCAATTTTTTCCCGTTTAATTTAGTATTTTTTTTTTATCAAATTTTCTTTTTAAAACTGTTTTTAATTCATAAAAAGTTATTAAAAATCAAAAAATATATAATTCTTTTTTTTTAAATTTCTTTATCATTTAGCACCTAGGAAAATTAAATTTGTTTTTGTAGGGTTTAAATTTTACAATTTGGTTTTTTAAAGAACGGGTTTTCGATCCCGTTCTCGTTTTTAGGTTTAAATCATTGTTAGCTTTCGTTTTTAGGTTTCTTTACTCGTTTTTGCATTTTAATTGTAGAAATTAGAAAAACCATTCAGAAACCTTTAAACTTATTCAATCACGCGATCACAAACGTTAATCCGATCTTTCAATTCACACCTCGTTGGGAAACGACCCAGGAGGTTTTGGATTTTGCTTTGGTTAAAAGCAATTTTCTAGAAGCCTTACGGAATACTTATCTCTCTTATTATTGATCTTATCCTTATTACGTATTTATATTATATATTTATTATATTTATATATACTAATAGGGACGAGTCAATTTGTGGCGCCGCTGCCGGGGAGGTGTGTGCGATTTTCGTGTACGTTTGAAGATTAATTTTGAAGACCCTTCCTCGTGTAGTTATCATTTTCCGTTTGTGTAATATATTTTCTTATTTTTTAAATATAAAAAATACCAACAATACTTTTCCTATAGTATTGAAAGTACCAAAAAAAAATTTTTAAAACAACATCACAAATCGTGTATAGTTGTTAATCGTTTAATCGGCTCACCTTTGCGTACAAACTATGATTAGGAGGATATAAGGGGGGTTGATCCAAGGAACATCGCCAAAAAATAAGAACGCTTTTAAATCGCTTCTGCGTGCTAATTCCTTACGCTCTCTTGTGCGTAGTTTAAAGAGCTACCGTGGACTTTTAATATCCGGTTACCAAAAATATTGTGTTTTTCTTGTATTTAGTGCATGCACACTCGTTCTTCTTCTAATCTCGTTGGTAATTCTTCTTAACCACCACAAACCCAAAACGTCGTAACCGTAGACGTTCAAAGCAACCTTTTTCTCTTGAAGAATCTCCCGTAGTTAAGATGGGTTTCCCGATCAACGTACTATGGCGAATAGACTCCGTTGTACCCACGAGGGTTTATGCGGAGGCAATCGTGGTTCTCCTAATTCTTGCTGAGCATTTCGATGCTCAAGCATAGTCTCATTTATATGATGACTTCGGACCAATTCTTTGGACTTGAGAAAGACAATCCTCATGATCACATTCGTTGGTTTAACAAAATAACTTCCATAATCAAATACAAGGATGTGCCTAATTCAGCGATTAAGCTTATGCTTTTTCCATTCTCTCTTGCAGGGGCAGCCCATCGTTGGCTCGAAAAAGAACCCCCTCGTTTATGTTCACTTGGAAGATCTCGGTTCCTAATTCATCAATGAAATTCTTTCCTCCTCAAGATGAAAAATCTCCGAAAAGAAATTCTAACTTTGAACAAACGTTTTTGGTGATCGTTTCCCTGAGGCACGGGACCGTTACAACAGATCTCCTTCATTGCATGCCCTCATCATGGTTTCACCGAATTGCACCAAACTTGATTACTTTCTATAATGCCTAAAACCCAAACCGACCAAAGATTCTTTAATTCTGCTGCGGTTGGTTTTTTTTTTTTTTAATCTTTTGGAAAGAAGATATCAAGATTGTGTTGACGATTTATCAAAAAAACAAATCCCAAGGTCCGATTTTCACGAAACAAATCGATTGTTTCTCAAGTGATGTTAATTCTTCTTCTTCCTTCGGATTAGCCAACTACTCATGCAGTTAAATTAGCAAACGAGTGCTTGTGACTACCGCCATGACGGTATTCTCAATCAAATTCAAGCAACCTCACTCCATCTTCTGTTAAAAGTAAGAAGTTTGTGTTACTTGCGGTGGTGCTCATCCATATTATTAGTGTCTCGCCGCCGATGGCAACACTTTTCTGGAATATTGGGATAATATTCAAGGATAAGTTTTAGCAGCCGCGGTTAGCTACAATCAGGGTGCTTCTGGTTATCGTCTCCAGGTGTGGCTAATCAACTAGACCCACGAGGTTGTTAGTCAACAAAATGGGCAAAATAATCAAAACCGGTTTAGCCAACCTCAAGGATATAACCGAGGAAACAATTTCAATCAAAATGCAAATTATCAAGCTCCAATTCAACAAAATCAAAGTGTTCCTTTAAGTGAATTGGAGAAAATTAAGAAAACAAATGAGGCTAACATGAAAGCCATGCAAAACCAAATTAACAATGTGAAAAATGAGTTAAGAAATGAAATGCAAAATTCGATTCAAACTTTAAATGTCTAACCAAACAAACGAGCTAAGAAACATGATGGCTAGCTTTTTTCAGATGAACATTGCTTCTACCTCGGGTACGGGATCTCTCCCTAGTAACACCGTTGCTAACCCGAAAAGTGAGTTGAAAGCCATTACCACTCGAAGTGGTCTTGTTCTTGATGGACCTTCCGTTCCTATGCCTCCTCCATTCATTAATCCGGAGGAGGATGAACGTGTAGAGGAGACTTTAACGGACCCGAAACATGGTGAGTTTACCATTAAGGTCCCACCTCCTCTTGTCCAAAAAGCTAAACCTCCTTCTCAATGAAACTATGTGGTTCACCAAAGGGATCCTTATCACCCTCATATCCCTTATCCGTCAAGGATGAACCAAGAAAAATAGAAGAAAAAGATAAAGTCCAAATCTACAAATTTTGGCACATGTTTAAACAACTTCATATCAATATCACTCTTGCCGATGCTTTGATTCTAATCTCGAAATATCAAAAGATGCTTAAAAGTCTCCTTTCCAATAAGGAGAAACTTTTAGAGCTGGCAAATACACCCCTCAATGAAAATTGCTCAGCGGTTATCCTCAAGAAGTTACCCGAAAAACTAGGTGACCCTGGGAAATTTCTCATTCCGTGTGGTTTTAGTGAGCTCAAGTGCAAGGCCCTAGCCGATCTAGGTGCTAGCATCAACTTGATGCCACTCTCAATTTGGAAAAAGTTAGGTTTACCTGAGCTTATTTCCACCCGCATGACCCTTGAACTAGCTAACCGGGCAATTTGTACACCGGCTGGAATTGCAAGAGATGTCTTTGTTCCGGTTGGAAAGTTCACATTCCCCGCTGATTTTGTCATCGTTGATTATGAAAGCGATCCTCGAGTCCCCCTCATCTTGGGAAGACCTTTCTTACGGACCGCTCGTGCTTTGATTGACGTTCACGGAGAAGAAATGATTCTCCGTGACGGTGATGAAAGATTAATCTTGAATATGAGACATGATACTTCAAGCTATTCTAACAAGCCTAAAAAAGAATCAATCAACATGATTGACATCTACAATGTCTCTCATAAAGATTATCTTGAGGACTTGTTTGCAAATGAAAAGATAACAAATCATCAAAGTGGCAATCCTACTTTTTCTTCTCATACCGATTTAACTTTACCAGAAGTTATCAATCCATTGAGTGGCAATCCCACCCCAATTTCGGAACCCGTAACCAAGTCTTCTTCTTCCCCCACAATTACTTCCTTTGAAGAAAGTGAGTTAATTTGGGATGAATTCGACGCTTTATCTGCAAGTGATTCATTTCTACGGAAATGATGATCCCCAGTCGTCCTTTAACTCGAGGAGTTTGCCGATGAACTCGCTCTTATTACATTTCCTCCGGGAAATGATGATCTTCCTTTTGATATCGATTCCGATCTTAGAGAAATAGAATATTTGCTTAACTATGATCCTACCAAGGAAATGGATTCTATTCTTGAGGATTCGGTTGATAAGGGTAACCTTGAAGATCCTAATAACGATCTTGTTGATACCATTCCCGAGATGTTCACTGATGAACATACTCTTGATTATTCATCTCCACCATTATATGATGATGTCGATGATGATCTTGTTGAACTTGATTCGGATAATGATGATGTTTATCATGATCCATTTGACTCCAAGGAAGATAAAATCAAAGAGTCTAAACTCTTGATTGATGAACTTGATCCCCCTAGATCAAGTGATTTCCTTCCTTCCCCTGAGTGTGACTCGGTTCTCTATGAGGATTTTTCCAAGGTTGATGCTTTGCCTTCAACTAATAACAAGGACAAAGTATTTAATTCGGGTATACTCATTCATGAGAACCTTTTTGCAGTCACTATTCGAGTAACACCGGCAAAGAATGTAAAGAAGACCAATAATGCTTCTTTAATTCTTGAGGATTTTAATCCTCCTCTTTATGAACATCCTTTCCACAAAGAAATTCCCGGGTCTGAAATTTTACTCTCGTTTTCATCCGAAAATGAGGAAAAAGTTTTCAACCCCGGGATTCTCACTTCTAAAGAAGTTCATACTTCTCTTCTCCCAGAACTATCTCATCGGGACACTAAAGCTTTCAAAGTCATTAATATTTTTGAAAGCCCGATGGAGATTTTTCCTTGCTCTTATGGAGAGGACATCCGTGTTTTAGATTTTCTGTATCTCCATTTCTATCCCCCTTGACCAGCTCAAGTATGGGGGAACATGTCAAGCTTAGTGACCTAAAACAAGCACTTCGTGGGTGGCAACCCATGCTTATCCTAATATGATATTACTAG
>BQNB010196007.1:0-11322 GCA_026074375.1 Tanacetum coccineum | reverse complement strand
GTTATATGTCAGTTTCATCTATAACCAAACTTAGTTAACATTCAAACAATTTTCTATACCATAGTTGATCAAAATAAAAAAAAATTGGATTAACTCATTGATGAACAAATAAATATGAGAGCTGAATGTCATTTACTATAACTTAGTGTTGCATTGTATTAGTTTTAATTTGTTTTAATTTTTAAGCATTGCATTAGTTTTTAATTTATAAGAAACTATGTTTTATCTTTTCATCTGAGAATGCAGTTGTGACTATGTGAAATGATATCAATTAAGTGTGCAAACACAGTAATGAGGAACAATAGTCGGCAGGATTAAATCCAACCGAAGGTTTTATTGATGATTATAAATAGAGTACACAAATGATTCAGCTTGTGAGATAATGATCTCACTAACTAAATGTAAAAGATTACAAGTTGAGACGTGATCAAATGATCATACAGAACGAGTGGGAGAGAAGTGGAAGAAGACATGTGTTCTGAGTTGTGAGTGTTGTCTAAACCCTTAAGGAGAGGAAACATATATAGAACCGAGAAGTGCACTTCAGACCTTCAAGAAGCAATCTTCACAAAAATGCCACAAAACTTCAAGCCACCATCAAGAAACCAAGAATTACACATAGGACCCTGAAATAATGCTCAAAACAAAGTAAGCACAAGGGAAGCAAGCAATAATCAGATTACAAGACCTTATTTTTACATCCCCCCTTAATCTGATTATTGAATAAGTCAAACATACCAAATTTTTCAGAGAGAGATTTAAAAATATGAACCAGGGGGTGCTTGGTGAGAATGTCAGCAACTTGATGAATGGACTCAATTTTTTGAGTTCTAATAATCCCGGTTGCAATTTTTTCTCTGATGAAATGGACATCTATTTCAAAGTGTTTATACCTCTCATGGAAATGGGGTAATTAGCGAGTTGAATAGCAGATTTGTTGTCACAGTGAAGAGTAACAGGGAGACAAATATTAACCTTTAGATCTTTCAAAAAAATTTGAATCCATATTATTTCACAAGAAGCAAAGGCCATTGACCTGTACTCTGCTTCAGTTGAGGATTTTGAAAGGGTTGTGTTAGATGTAACATCCGAGAATTTTCGAAATTTTGAATGACGATTTCAATCTTTGGCTTTTAGGGTCTGGCTTGACTTATAAGAACGATCATCTAAATCACGTTTTCACGACTCGGACTCTAAAGCAATTTGATGTGGAATGACATTCCTGTCAACTTTTCAGTTTTACCCGAGACCTGGAAACAGTCAGAAGGTGACTGAAATGCCCTCGCAAGATTTTAGAATCAAGAACGAGTACCGGCACAAAAATAATTAAAATTTGTTTTGTTATTTAATTACTTTTTTTTAAAACATGAAATTAATAATTATAAACATTACAATATAAATACAAAAAGAAAAATTCAGAAATTAAAATACGAAAATAAACATTAAATAAAATAAAAATAAAAACTAAGAGTCCTAAATTCACGCTCCTTGATTTTTTTACTCAAACAGCACAACGCCATAGAATAATTCTTCCAGTTAAATGCTCATGATCTTCATTGTAATACTTGATTGTCCTCCTCACCATTTTTGTTGTTGTTGAAATTACGAACATTTTTGTTAGAGGTCCTAATTCTTATCCCGTTGTGCAATCTTTAGTCTCTCCAATTCTTCTTTGCTTCCGACCTTCTAATCTTCACAGTATCAATACAACGGCTCTTTAATTCGTAAATGACTCAGAGGAGGATTCCTTCCTCAGTAAAAAAACTGTGTTGCAGCCTTGTTTGCACTAAGTAACGCGTCAACAAGACTAGGATCACCTGCAATTGAAGTTTTTGAACGAGCACCAGATGATGATGCTTTCTTCTAAGCACGGTCTCGGCCCATTGGTGCAACCTCTTGAACATCTACATCCTCTGAATCAGTTGCTTCGTCATTTAGATCCAGACCAATGTGTGCTGAATCCAAATTGCCTTGTGACGTAGTTTTTGATGTCCTCGATTTTTTGGAAGATGATTTTTTTGATTTATAAAACTTTGGCATTTCAAATTTTTTCCATTTAGAATGGTCTTTCAAAATCTTCCAACAATCAATTTATGCAAAAGGAGCATTGGAAATAGTACGATACTCGATTTCGGCTTCTTGATAGATAGTAGTGTCACATGCCCCCCTTTTGTGCCTATCTTTGACACTATTGTAAATCTCATAAAATTGACTAACCTTAGGACGAATTCTATTTTTCCATTTGCAGTTAACCGAATTGTAGCTTCTTTTCTGTTCGCCCATTTCTTGTAAAAGTACTCAGTTACTTCCATCCAAAACCCTGATGCCTTTTTGCCATTTCCTTCGATGATATCCTTCGACGTCGATACCCTAACTTTACACAAAGCTAACTCCTCCTCAATGGTCCACGGTTCAACGAACTCTTTGTCACTCTTCTTGAGAGGTTGGCGTCTTCTTGTATATTTTCTTTTTGGTTTCACGGCGCAACTTCCTCGATGGGAGAGTTGTCTTCAACCGGTTCCGATGGACCTTCCGTATATTGTGATGGTTGAGAAGCGGAAGCCCATAAGGGTTCAAAATTGTCATCATCAAGATTAAAAGCTGGGATCGGAGAAAATTGGTTTGGCGGTGGTGATGCTCGTTGTGGATTATACATTTGATTTTGGGCTTGTTGGGTATACCAAGGAACCGAATATGGATTTGGTGGGGAAAGGTGTTGGATTCCGGCGTGAGTAAAATGGGGGGATTGGCCGTGTAACATAAAGTTAGGGTCGATATTTGTTGGAACTGTTTGTTGACGTCGGGATTTGGGTGTTTTGTTTTTGGGAGTTTTAGAAGACATTGTTTTAGTGTAGTATATAAATTGTAGGTTGTAGAAAATAATGTGTGAGATGAGAAGAAAATATAATGTATGAAAGATGAGAAGAAAATGAGAGGGTTTTATAGTGAAAAAGGGGGTTAATTTTTTTATTTTTTTAATTCAAACGTATACATATTAAATGGGGTAACGGCTAGTTTTTTTAACAAAGTCCTTCCAATTTCATCGGTCGTGTGTAAGACCGAAAGTGTCAAAAGGTCGGGGGGGACGCGTCTGCATGGTATTCGCGTAATTAGGGGGGGGGACGCATTCCTCGAGTGCCACTTAGGATGACCGACCACACATATTTGTGCCATAAAATCCAGCCTAAGAGATTGGATCGAATGAATATCTATTAAATGAGTGATGATCATCTTTGCTCACAAGTAGAGAATTAGGGTTAGAAAGTTAAAGTTAAAAAGCAAACTTTGATAATTTATAAAAACTACATTACAAATTAGTCCATTTGGAAAGTAAATTACAAAAATAACCAAACATTTTAAAAAATTTACATTACAAATTTTTTCGCTACTGCTCAAAAGCGAAGGTTTCGTCAATAATTTAAAGTTTGCGGGTTAAAGTTACGGGAAAACTTGAGGTTGAGATTTATGTACTCGTGTAAGAATATATATGATAAGTAGGTGTCTAAGTTTGCTTTTCTAATTTATAAATTGAAAAAGAAAGATTTATTAATTTAGCTCTTATGATTACGAACAGTTTACATAAAGCTCTTTGATACTATTTTCTTAGACGTTATCATAATTGCAAGGTTTTGAATAATTAAAACTTGCAATTATTAAAAGAAGTAAACAGCTAAATTAGAAAATGAAGAAAAGATTAGTGCAAAATGATAAAAGAAAAAGAAGTAAATTTTTTTTTTACCTGTCGTCAATTGTTTCTTTTAATCTTTTCAACAACTTGACATGATCTTCATCCGCAATGCCACGTAGATAGCCCATAGTGAAAAAACCACTGCCTTCGATTTTCATAGCGACCACCTACGTCAACACTATATTACTAGAGTACTACTATTGTTCCTACTATACGAAGGATGCATAGGCAACTTTTTTGATGCCAAGGCAAGCCCCAAGTATTGAAGAACGGGCCTACTTATTTTTAGAAGCTCAAGATTATATGAAGAAAATGGCTCTTTTCAAAGTAGCATAACTTGGGCTCTGGGATCCCTCTTTCAGGGCCCTGGACCAGTCTCGAAGCTTAAACGAGGATAAGACAGCGTGGTAACCGGACATATTAGTTTTACGAAAGTTTCGAAGCCCTAAAATCTTATAATTTTAGAAGAGTTATTTAACATTTTCGTGTTTATTTTCGAGAATTTGAGACATTTGTTTTTAGCATAGCTTTTCCCGGCCCGATTGTCTTTTTAGGGCCGCAATTTTTTTTTATTCAGTTTTTTGCTTTCCTATTTAATAAGTGTATTGTAACTCTAGCTATGCAGTTTAAGAAATACAAAAAGTCTAATTTTGACCGTTTTGCTAAATTATCCTAATAATCGGTATTCATTCGAATCAACAATAGTTGGAAGAATCAATCCTGGCATTCGTATGAATCAACAGGATCAGTTTGTGTTATCTTGTTTTATAGACTACGATCATTTTTTTCTCTTATTTGAGTGGTTCAGATTTCACATCAGTCGAAAAAGGATCAAACATATATACATGATACAAGTATGACGTTAATGATAATGGTGGTTTACTACAGGATACAACTAATAGAATGACTATATAATGATAAGTATAGGCGTTTTGGCAGTAACATCACAAATTGATTATCAGTCACTGGACAAGTTGACATGAATAAATCAAGCGTTAAGTATATTAAGTATTAATTCAACTAATTACTGCATCTATTGTTAAGTTTTTTGAAGTCGTTTTTGTTAAACTTTGACTTAAAATGTTTGTTTATGTGTTATATAATACTTAATCTAAATATACGAGAATTATTTTTAAAAGTAATCATTAATATAGATTTTCATCAAATTATTGTATAATAAATCAAAAATGTAAAATAAAACTTGAAAAGTACCAAGTCTATTACTATTATTTTAAGAGTAGTAATAAATTACATTCAACTCATTAGTAACAAGGATTGAATCAGGGTAAGAATGATTTTTGGTAAGTTCACATATACCTGACGTAGAGTAGAGACCGTCATGGGGTTTTATGAGCAATGTTATGTCCACATCATATTTACAAAAAAGTTTTCACACTATGATGTGGTAACATCTTTTGTCTAATCAAAACAATTGTGAAAAAGCAAGGACCTTATTTGATTGGACAAATGATACATCATAGTGTGGAAACTTTTTTGTAAATATGGTGTGAACATAGCATTACTCGGGGCTTTATATCATTTATTCTAGCATGTAATGTACTATTTATGGCTAGCAATTAATAGCTCCCTCAACTCAATAATAGAGATGGTTTTCTATCGAATAAATGAATAGTTGATCTTTGACTAAAACAAGTTTGCTTGCCCCGCGCGTCGCTGCTGGATGCTTGGCGTACGATGAATTGATTAATTTGTTATGTATATTTTATGAAATCAAACCCATTATACTGCACTGCATTGCCATATTTGTAGTTGTTTATAGACAAAAGGTATATATAATAGGTTATTAGAGATAAGTATATTTAGAGTTACAGTTAGATTACAGATTACATCTAAAGGAAACATCAAAAGTATTGGAAGTCTTGGCTGGCAGTCGAGGGGTGAAGTTTTGGATTGCAGGTAGATCTATACATCATTATTTTCCAGCTAGAGGAGAGTAGGGGGGGAGGAGGGTTTCATCCGTCTTCGGCTGGTACAAAAAATCAAAACCTTGGCTGTCCATGGAAAAGAGATCACAAATTAAGTGGTATTAGAGTGATTTTGTGAAGTAACTATTCTAGCGAGGTTTAGTAGTTTTGGTTTGGCATATTTTCTATTAGCTTTCCCAAAGCAATAACAGTTAAATGATTTTTAGATTTGATTTGTTATTTGATTTTTTGTTTTTTTGTTATGAGTGGGTATCAAATAAGAGTTGTATTCCTTTTATTTTTTTTTATGGCTGTCTTCTGATTAGGGTAAGGTGGACTGTATGGAGGGCATAGGCTATTATGTTGTAAAAACATGAGAGACATAGTTTATGGAGTCTTTTTTGGTTTTTGTTATGCACATGTTACTGTTTTGTTAACTGTATGGATCAATGACTGGTCCCTATTCTCAATGGGTGGGAAAATTTTTTACCCCACATTGCATAGACGATTTGATGTGCCTTCTTTTTTTTGGCCATAAGTGGTGTGCACAACTGATTGTGTTGTTTGTTATTTTTTTGGCATTTCTGTAGCTTTGGTCTTATTTAACACTAAATGGACATCTGTGAAAGTGATGATACTTGGGCCAGTGAGTGGATATGCTAGAAAAAAGGATACTAATATGTGGCATTCTAACGAGTTATATGTCTTCATCTTTACATTATTGTTTAATTGGTGAGGACGTGAGTAAGTGGGTTCTCTGATGCGTGGGTACAAAGAGGTAAGAAACAAAAGTTTCTGAATGTGTGCATGTTTATGATGAGAAGTTTATGAAGCTTTGTTATTTGATTTTTGGCTATGCATATATTCAGAAGACTTTGTTATATAGACTGAAATGGAAAAATGCAGAATAATTTATATAAATGAATTTGTCTAAAATATTTTTAGTCCTTGATACTTTTAAAGAATGAAATATGTTGTGTTTGACATGTGGTGCTAAGTAGGATGTTAGCGACACGTAGTGTTGTTGTATGTTGCTAAACCTATGTGTTGTCATTGGTTTGTTTTTAAATTTTTAGGTCTTGGTACTTTATTTAAACTCTTTAATGTTTGTATAGGTTGTGCCAATTTTTGTACGCATTTTGAGTTTGTTATTGTTCATTGATGGCTGATGTTCCAAAATCGTTTCCACTGGTTCATAAAGATCGCTTATTGTGTTTTTGTTTTAATCAGGAATTGGTAAATGAGTGCTAGGTGAGAAGAGTATATAGGGGTGTTGTTTTGGGTTGAGGATTGCTATGCGGAGAAAGGAAGAGTGTATTGGGGAACTTAAGGCTCTTGGTGATTGTGAAGGTGTTGCTGAAATTGTGAGGTTTATGGAGCGGATGCAGTTGGATGACATGGATAAGTGTAACCATTCGTTGTTGTTGATGAGGGAGATAGAGGATAAGGCACGCGAGAAGTCTAGGTTTATTTTAAAGCTTAGTGGTTATGTGGTGAACTAAAGCTGTTTAGGATATCTAATTTGTGTTGTCTTTGTTGAATAAGCGCGATGCTGTTTATGTTTGTTTCAAAGTAATGTGTAATATGTGTCTGTATTATGTTAATTGGTTATCGGGTAAGTGTGTTCATGTTTGTGTTTATGTCTGTTGTAATAAAAGATTATTTTGTTTTATGATTTTGTGATTTCTTAATAAAGGTTATGTTTGTTATAACTTAGTTTATGTTGGTCGTGTGTCTTCTTTGTTCAATAAGTGTGATGATCTTTGTATGTTTGTTTGTTATAATAAGAGTTTAGTGTGTTTTGTGATTTTCTGGTATGAGACATGATAAATATGAAATACATAAAGATAAGAAAATATAGACAAAACTGCAATAGTGAGACACTGTGCATTTTTATTGGATGGTGTGTTCTAGAGAGAGGGTGTGGGTAAAGAGGAGTGAGTTGTGATCTATTTAAGGGGTGTTAAGTGGCTTTGTTTTGCATTCAGAGTTCACAGAACATAGTTAATTAGTAAGTTGTTTTATTTTGTATTGCAAACTTAAACAACACAAAGAATGGCAGCTCTACCAATCTGTGATGAGCTTTGTCGTAGTGTTAATTCGCCGGATTAGGAGCCCCAGTTTATCTACTACTGCGAGAGAGCCAAGCTTGATGATATCAGGTTGGCAAGACAGATTAACGCACTGTGTGATACTTTGGCAAATGTTATTGATGGAAGATGGACCTTTGTTGGGGAATTAGAGATGTTGGCCTATAAGTCTATACCAGGAAAGATGGCGGAGTTTATGAAAGAGATGCATGACAAATATATTCCGAATCTGATGAAGTTACAGATACTTGGAAGGAAGTTTAAACTCAGGGCTCGCAAAAAGGATCTCTTCATTAAGAAGATAAAGGTTGGAGGGGGGGGGGGGGGGGGGGGGGGGGGGGGTGGGGGGGGGGGTGGGGGGGGGGGGGGGGGGGGGGGGGGGGGGGTGGGGGGGTTTGTGGGGTGTGTGTGTGGTTTGTGTATGTTGTTTTATGTTTGGGGTAAGATAGTGATGATTGTTAAAGGGGGGTTTTTTAGAAACAGAATTTAAACAAAATCTTGCTTAGAGTACAATAATTAAACTTCTAAAAACGTGCAATATTGCCAGTAACTAAACTATGGGGGCTCCATTGCCCTTAAGCTTCATAATGTAAGAGGTTATAACGTGTAGTCTCCATATTGATTTGGGAGTATTGGGGCTTAAGGGCAACATGGATTATTGAAACCGTTTTTAGAAGTGTACCTAAGCAAGTATGTTAAATGCGGCTTTAATAACAATGTGTTATAAATGCATGTGTAGGTCAACTTTATGTTTAATTATGTAAGATTATATGTGTGTGTGTTTTGTTGGTTGCTATGTTGCCGTTGTAATGTTTGCTTTGTCTGTATGGTCTTTTGTTTAATAAAAGTGTGTTTTTTATTTTTGTTTGTCATTTGCTATGGGAGTTTGTAAAGTTGATATGAAGTTTTATTTAGGAGTATTGTTAATCTATTATAAGGAGATAGTCAAGCAAGGACATTAAATTTCCATGTGATTGAGTGAGTAAGAATGTTAGATTGAATTTACCTTTGTGTTTGCAAAGATGGTTAGGTAGCTTTCAATCTTCCTTATGTTTCTTTGATTTTGTAGATTGCTGGTCAAAAAGGGCCCTCTTTGCTGATGTTCCTCGTGGTCTGTCGGATTCTTCGTTGTTTTTTGCGGCACCTGTGACTGTACTCTGGCTTGGTGGTGGCGTCACTTTCGTTTAATAAAAAGGGATAGTGGTTAGATAAAAGTCTGTTTCTATCTTTTGTGGAATGAAGAAATCATAAGGAATATGTATTGTGTTTACCTCCTTCTTCTGCAATGCATTTTTCTTTATCTTTCTGTGTGTTTTCTTCTTCTTCGGTTGATTGATTAGTTGCAGCGGACGCCGATGAAGGTGTTCCTGATGTTTGACGTAGTTAGATTGGGATTTGGTAACTAGCTAGTTATATATTCGAGGGTAAAAAAAGGAATGCCAGTTAAAATTTCTGTCACCTTTGTTAATTTCCTGTGTGCTGCTGCTTGTGCTATGATCTTGTTTTTGGACGTCATAAACAACATCTAGAGACAAATCTGTTATGTTTCCCAAGGTATTGAAGTGAAATCAGAAAACACCATGTTTTCCTTGTGTTGCTAAAATCTCTGGTGGTATCTTTGTCGGATCTGCTGGCTTGTATTTCTCTACCAGTTCTGTACATGGGTGGTCTGTCACTTTGTTCGCGGCTGGAGTGAAAAAAGTTACAGGGGCGGTTGCAGTGTTGTCTATGATATACCCTTTGAATTTATACCTGTATGTTTAGTGGCCGCGTGTTATTTTTTTTAGATAAGTTTGATATGGAACATTGTTTTTGAAACATACCTGAAGAAGGGTCCTAGCTGTGGGCCGTGGTCTAAGCAACTGTAATCGTCTCCATGAGTTAATGCTGCCTTGCCGCATTGGTGGCAAGAGATGTAGTACCAATCTTTGTTCATGTTAATGCCAGTAATAGTTGCCTCGGCCATAAATCTTACGACCTGTGGTTGTTTGTGTAAATTAGTTAGAGCTTGCCTGTTTATTTAATGGAAGGAATATATATGTAAGACCTGACCTTATAGCTTTGCGGATTCTGATCCATTATCATCTTTAATGAAAACCTGTTTCTTGTCTTGTCTTGCTGAATGTCTTTATGTTGAAGCTTGCAAATTATGAGTGGGGGAGTGTCTTTGTATCTGGCTTTGAAGCTGCACAACAGTTGGGATTAGAAAGATGAAATCAAGATATGGATTAGTATAATAGTGAAGTTCAGTATGTTTTACAGAGCACGAGAATTCTTCACTCGGGTAATCTTTGGGTTTAAATAGTAGTATGTTGCTGAGCTTCCATAGAGCTGGTAATCTGTAGTCAGAGTGTTAGTGGTGTATTTTTTATGTTAGATGTAGAGATGATAAAATTTGTATTTTTTAAAGTGCTTAGTTATTACCTGTGTATTTGGAAACCCAACATGAGCTAATTGCGATGATCACTGGTTGCTCTATGCTGTGAATATCCGCTTCGCCGAATTGATTTGGCCCATATCATCCCAGAGTAGTGCACTTCGGTCAATTTTATCCAATGGAAAAATTTTAAATTTGTTTTATAAAGGTTGTTTTAAGTTTTTGTAAATGTTTTGAGCAACTTACATGATGTTTTCCAATGCTCAATTTTTCTCCTGAATGTCTTCTATTTGGGTCTCCAAAATCGCTGATACTACCAGTTGATCTAAGGCATCCAATGTAGTCTGAAAAGAAAGTAGGCATACTATTATGGTTTGTTATTTAGTAAATCAAAAAAAAGACACTTTCTTTAATACACTAATACTTTTTATAACTTCATAACTGGCCTTTTTTTGTTAACAAAGATTTAGTTAAAGCTATATTTATAGGACATTGTTTTGCATCAGTGGTTTAGTTGGTATGTAAGAGTGTATTGCCACTTATAGTTATCAGACATCGGTGCATGTAGCTTTTAAGTAGAAAGAATCATTTTACTGTCTATATAAGTGTGTGTCTTGTTAAGTTTGTTTGGCATATTTTGTGTGCAACTTTCTTTTTTTCTTTTTAGAAAAATGGCCAACACAAGTACGCCGTTGCTTCAAGAGCTTGCTCGTGCTGCTGATTCTGATGATATTAGGGATCAACTATTAGTGTTATTTACCACGGAGGTTGCCGAGGATACAGAGAAAATGGAAAATTATTGTCAGCTATCTGGTTAGCTAAGAAACGGTGTGACGATGATAGATAGATACATCAGGGAGCTTTGGACATCTTATATGTCTGATGAGGTCGTTTAGAGTATTGAAATTCTGAAGCGGGTGCAGCTTGATGATATGGAAAAGGCATCTCGCTTGTTGTTGATGGTTAGAGAGATTCAGAGTAAAGTGTTTGAGAAAAACACCTTCATTGCAAGGCTAAGAGATTAGAGGTTTGATTAGTGTATGGCTTGTGGTTTGTTTGTACTGATTATGTTCTTATGTGTGTGTCTCTACGTTTAGTGCTTGTCAAATAAATATATAAGTGCGTGTGCCTGTGGTTTCATGTTGCGCTTAATGATGGTCGGTGTGATAAGTGTTTTCAGTGACTGTTTAGTTTGTTGTATGATATAATAAGATGGTACGTAAGCGATGTTTGTGAAGATCT
>BQNB010196006.1:0-11322 GCA_026074375.1 Tanacetum coccineum | reverse complement strand
AAAAATGTTTTTTTACTCGTTTAAATAAAATATTTATAAAATTTATATTAAAAAAATAAAGAAATATTTATTCGGGTCAATAAGGTCGGCTCGAACCCGAGTTATCAAAAATTTCCAACCCAATACCCGATTTTATTTAGTATTCAGATTACTCGGGTTGACATGAATAAATTTTTTTTTGAACTGAGTAACCCGACCCGAATAGGCTTAATCGGGGTCGGGTCGGGTTTTTTGACGGCTTATCCGTCACTCCCTAAAAAAGTTGCAATAATAAATATAATGATAAATTTCTAAATATTATGAATTTCTGTCAACCAAACGAGCGAAAGTATTTTAAATACCAGATTTTAAATTCTCAATTCTCAAAAATTAAAATTTTTTAAAATTTGAAATTCTAGAATTTCAAATTCACAAACCAAACGCCAGCTAAAGCTTAAAACTTAAAGTTGGTTCTGTAATTCTTTGAATGGCAACACTATGTTTGAAGGCTCCACAACAAAATGGACTAAATATTGGTAATCCAATGTAACACTAACACACTGTATTATGTGGACCTTATTTGGAAGGAAAATGTATAAAAGTTATGCATGCTTCTTTGTTGAACTTGGGTAATTGACAAAACAAACATTGGAATCTGAAAAGAGAATAAAGACAAAAGCATGGGTACCAAGCACCCGATAATATCTATGCAGCTTAACCTCGATCAAAGGGTTCATTTGAATTAAAAAAGAACTCATGTTATTTGCAATTACATCCTTATAGTTATGTTTGAGTTTTATTTGTTAAGGTTTTTTATTCCCCAACTAGATTAACACGCAGCGAAAATAATAATTAATCTAGGGCTAGAAGGGAACTAAACCCTAAAGGATCTAAACCTAATTAACTAAAAGCAACTTAAAAGAAAATAAATTAATAAATAAATAAATAAAAGGAAAATACTAACCTTTTGAGAAAATCGAATTTCTCACATGCGAACCACCTTGGTCGAACTTGGAGGCTAGTACCCAAACGAGAGTACCTCTAATGGCTCACACCTACGAACCAAGAGAAACTATTATTCGAACTCCTAGGGTCTCGTCAATACGAAAGACTCTTACAAGGAGTAAGAAATAGATAGTTAGAATTGAATCATGAAGACCTAGGCATGCCCCTCTATTTATATCCAAAAGGAGGGGGTTGGGTTGTCTCCTTGGGGCGATGTGGGACATCCCCCCAAAAACATCACGCACCTTGTTACGGCGTAACACCAAAAGTGGTTACGCCGTAACCTATTCTTCGAAACCTTTTCTCTTTTACGGTTCACTGAGGGCGACCCAAAAAGAACTCTACTTTTGACGATAGTCTTACCAATTAGTTATGAACTTGGATACTAATTCCAACAGGAAGATGTATGGAACTAAACTATATTTTTTCTTCGATTATGCTTCATTGTTTTTTATCTCGTTTCTTATGCATTTTGTTTTTGGTATTTTAGGCTTTCTTTGCATCCGGTTACAAGGCTATACTGCACATTCATTCTGTTAGTGAGGGATGCGAGATCATTGAGCTAATGCAGGAAATTAATCCTAAAACGGGGGAACCTATGAAGAAGAAGGTGCTTTTTTGCGAAGAATGGTGTTGTACTCATATGCCGTATACAGGTCAGTTTCATGATCCTGGAAACTGTTTATTTGTCAATTACATTTATGAATGCAGTTCCAAGAGAAATGACTACACAATAATTTTTTTCAAATAAAATATACTAACTTTTTTGAATAAATTATTTGGTAGGATTTTTTTTTGGCATTTTACTTAGTGTTGGCCTAAGCTTATTTGATGGGCTTATGAGTTCTTTAAAATTCTGATAAGTTTTTTTTTGGCTTCTGAGCTTTGTAGCTTATAAAGTTCATAGGCTAAAGTGAATAAGCTCACAAGCCCAAAAATTAATCTTATTATTGAGCTTACAAGCTTATCAAATTTTCAATAAGCTCGTAAGCTCATCAAGTAAGCTTAGACAAACACCCTCTGATGAAATTTGGGCTCAACCCGTCTAACCAATTGATTTATTTTATGTTTAGCTATTTTTTTGTTCCTTTACCCGTTTCATCCATTAGAGATAAACCACAACTCATATCAGCCCATTCATAAGCGAAGGGTTGAACTTGCTGCTTCTCCTTCGCCCTAGATATGTTTAGGTTGACCCACTCGTAGTGTTTCAGCATAAAAGACCAGACAGTCAGTTGACCCACAGGTTGGCTCAATTAAAAAGGGCACTATCAACATACATGAGAAGGAACTCATTCACACAATTCATTATAAAACAAACTCGCAAAAAAAACTGCAGAACTTTATAAATACCATCTTGTAACATTTGTCTTCAAAGCTTTGTTGCTCCTTAATTTACACCAAAATTTATATAGAATTTGTTGGATGACATCAATTCTTATGGTTGTTTCTCGAACATCTTCTTCAGGTGACTAATATGATATGCGTCGAGAAATTCTCAGATTTTCAAAAGCTTGGGCGGTTTACACTGCGCTCAGAAGGTAAAATTGTTCGAGTAGTAAATTCATTAAAGATAAAAAAATGAGGGGAAGTTTCATCATCTAAACAATGCTTTGCTCTCTCACTCTTGTACAGGAGGAAAAACAATTGCAATTGTAAAGATTGAGGAACTTTGTGCATAAATAATCTTGGAAGAGATGGTATAGCACCTATTTGATATAGGCTACTACTAAATTCACTAGAATTTCCTTTGCTCAACCTGTCAATATACATTAGGAATGAGACTACTTTTTTTTGGTAACTTCTATTAATGAAAATTAGACTATACGTTGGAATTATTGTTTTTTTTTTCTAACAAAAATCTAAAAAGCTGTCATTACATTACTGTTATTTTTTCGTAACTTTCTAACTAATACATTTGATTACGGATACTATTAAATTCATGAGAACTCCCATTGGTTAAATAGTGAATACATTGAGAGTAAGACTACTTTTTTTATGTCTATAACTTTCATTAATGAAAATTGGTCAATATGTTGAAATGGTTGGTTTTCTTATCAAAATTTCAGAAAGCTGTTATTAATTTTTTGAAAATTACAAATTTTACTAATAGCTCACTAATACATTTGATTACGGGTACTAGGGGTGTTCAAAAAATCCGAGAATCCGACGAACCGAGCCTAACCGCTTGATCCGAAACCGGAAAAACCGAAACCGAAAAAAACCGAAACTGAAAAAACCGCTTATCAAGGTTCGGTTTCGGTTTTTATTTTTAGATATCTGCGATTAACCGAAGCGAACAGTGCATAATATACATGAAGTATTTTAACTAAATATTCCAATAATTGTACAAGTATTAATCGTATTATTACACTACTTTCATTTTATGAAGACTTTTTTGCCCCAATGTAAATATTTCTAAACATTTATGTGTGAAAATTGATTATTATAATTGTAATCTATAAACGTCGAATAAATATAATTTGTTAATATGTTATGTATAAATATTTGCATGCAATTATTGTAACGAAATAACTTTTATATGACTTTTACGTATTCAACGTCATTTAATTTTACTAAAATGACACTTTACGTTATAGACTATATTATTGTTTATATGATTAAACTCAATTAAATAACTAAAATGGTTAAACGTGACAAGAACCGCGGGTAACCGCTCACTTCGGGTACCCGCCTAGTACGGTTCGGTTTGGGGTAGTAAAATTCATTACCCGCCCCGCGACGGATAGTGAAAATCTTCCAACTAACCGAACCAAACCGCCCCGTGAACACCCCTAACGGGTACTACTAAATTCACTAGAATTTCCCTTGGTCAACTAGTCAATACATTTGGGAGCATGACTACTTTTTTTGCTGTCAACTTCCATTATAGTATCTAAAAAAGCTGGAAAATGAATGGAAATGCCAAACACAGGGTTGTTTATTGCCTCAACATATAAAATAGTTGTTACAAGCCTAACTCGTGGAGGAAACGTCGGATGCCAAAGTTTCTCGCTCTGGTCGACCCCACCACAATAAAACCACATGAGACAATTGTCATATTCCCTGTTTTCATCGATTTCTAAATGCTCTACCCATTTGCAGAACAACGCACAAAAACAGAAAACACACTGGGACATATATTCCATAAAGGTCCTATTGTCCATGTTTTTCATCGTGATCTCTTTAAATGCTTAACTCAAAGCGCATTTTGACCCCTAAGCGCACAGCCCTGCCCAGATCGCGACAGATAAATTTGGTTTTGAATTGAAATGTAGTCACAACACGTATAATATAGAGAGAACAAGTATACTAAATATACATATAAAATCTCGTAAGTATATATATATAAACGCATAATACTATCTATAAAACAATAAGTAAGTGGGGGACCATGAAAGGTCAGAAATAATACAAAAAAAACAATAAAAACCCACTAAGTTTTTTTTTTATTTGACAAAACCTACAAAACCACTTTAGACCAAATAGATTTTAGATTTGAATGAAATATTTTCTTAATTCCATAAGTGGTATAATATCCATACACATATTGAATTTCTTTTTTTTGCATTTTTTAATTAAAAACAAACTTTTTAAAACCCCTTAATTTTTGTATTTTTTTTTATTTTTTATTTTTTCAGTATATAATGTTTTCAATAATAAAACCGAGTTGCATATTGTTTTTTCTTAAATATCATAAAAATTTTTATATATGTTAAACGTGTAGACATTTTTACTAGTAAATGGTAATTTCATATATGTTTTGAATTTCTTAAAAAGGAGTAATTGGCACGATAAGTTTCTAGCGTACATGTCTCAAAACTTATGAAAATTTTTGTAACAAAAAACATAACATGAATCATGTAACCTTTAATTTATAACAAATCAACGCGACAAAAATAAGACTAAATACAAAGTTTGATATTGAATAAAATACAATTCAAACAAAAGTATTATCATATCGTATTATCAAATTTATTAGAACATATATGCACGTCTTTCAAAAACATGTGTGCACGCCCTCCAAAAACATATGTGCACGCTGTGTCTTTTCGTCAAATTTATTAAAACATATCTGCACGGTGCACTTGTGTCTTTACATTTTTACCTGACATTAAAAACAATTACATTTTTATTATGAACACTAGCAAACACATATGCACAATCTAAACACATACTCACAAGTTAAAACATATATGTATACCTATTTCTTTGATGTCATATCAACCTTAGAACACATATGCACACTCTTTTCACTAATTTATTCAAGCCACAAAACATATGTGCACTATTCTAGGAATAATTTTATATTAACTATAAAACATAAATGCACCACAAAACATATGTGCACTATTACAACGCAACGTTAACCAGCAATCTAACCTATCATGGTATTTCGGTTACCGCCACACATTCCTCACAAGTCATATATTAGTACTTAGTACTGAAAAGCAGCTTGTTGAATTTAAGTCATATAAAAGCTAGATCCATTCATCATCTCATGAATATCTTTACTATAAGTATACAGTAGGTCAACTAAACAAAGGCTTATTCGTCAAATAATGGTTGCAGTCACTTGGCTTTACTTTATTGAAAACCTTATTTTCCTAGATAGAAAATTCATTATAAAACTACAAAACATCATTCAGATGCCATCGAAAAAAGAAATTGACAACGAATAAAAATAAAATAATATACCCATTTCATTTACTTGTTTCAATTCTCACAAACCAAGCACCAAAGAGTCTTGCTTAAAGATTTCGGATTTGAGTTAGATTCTTAAAGATTTCGGCTACTAGATCAATATAAAGGTTTGGAGTAGGATTTTAATAAACATATCAAAAGAAAGTCACATTCAAGACCTAACACACATACATACGCCTTGTAGGAAAAGTCAGAAAAAGAACATTATCTTTTAAATCTTACACGGCCCAAAGCCACCTATAATAAAACAAACTTTTTTCATTTCTTATTTACACGTTACCCATCTCCAATAAACCCCAAAATGAATATGACACCATGAAACAACCTCTGTTATGATCTTTGGTTGCATAACAAAATCGCGAACCTTTTAGAAATAAAAAAAGTCAATATTACCTTGTGATTCTTCCTGCTTGGCTGATAACTACATATCCTCGTTCCTGGAAAAATTATAGAGATGAATAATCATGAAGAAAATAAGTATTGTTTGGTGTCGGTTAATTTTTTAGGCGACTTTGAGATCCAATGTATGAAAGGCTTGATTAATTTTTTTATGAGCTAAAATTTCTCTCATACCCATTTATGATTGCTCGATCAAAAAGGATAAGGGAGGCGAATAATGGATCTAAAGAGAGAAGAGAGACGGTTGTTGGTTTTGGGTCAGATCTAGGTTTACATGGAGATATATCAGTATTTAGTTTCTGGCACTTTTTTAGGGACAAATACAAATACCTGATTTGCCCTTTCTTTATTTTCTTTTCCTAAAATAAGTGTATATATTTACAAAAATGCCATCTTGCATTGATATGATGTACATCATGCATCATTAAGAGTAAAAAAGCTAGTTTTGTAGGTTTTGTACAAAAAAGGGATCATGAGAAAACCTTATTTTGGTGGAAAACCCAGAAAACCTAGAAAAACCAAACAAATGCCCTAAAAAAACCAAACAGACACAATCAAAAACGAGAATAAATAATTACAAAGCCCACCTATTATATATATTGTGAGCGATGGAGAAGTATAGGTTGAGAAGACGTAGAGTATAAGGTTAGATTTCCGATCCAGCAGTGTGCTGTGCAACTAACAAAGAACACTAAAGTAAACCACCTGAACACCTGCCCCAACCGGCGCAGCGTTACCATCACGACCCGAAACCACAACCCTATAGCCCACTGTCTATCCCGACCTTCTGTTGCCACGAGTCTATATATTAAAAACAAATCCAGGGGAGAGGGCTGCGTCTAACTATATAAAGGACATAAAGCGACAACTAAGTGATCGAATGAGGAGCATCTACACAACCACCCAGCACACCTCAACCATATGTTACAAAACGAATGAAACTACAAGTTTCATATTGGAAACTAAAGGGTTATGGTAAGAGTATGGAATCTCTTTATACATCTTCAGGCACCAGCAACAACAATGTAAGTTGCTATAAGCATCCGGCAGGCGTAAAGTAAGACAATCACCAGAATTAAAATGAATTGAATACCAGCTAGGTGAGGAGTGCGATGAATCATTCTGATCCGCAAGTTTAAGACAATGGTTTAGGCAGCCAAAGCTCATAATACGTCAGTGTTCTGGAAAATAGCGATGATATTAGTAACCATGTAGTATTCGTGAAAAAAAAAATACAAAAAGTTAAAGCATGGACACTACTAATCTCTTAATTTAGCATGATTGGCAGCTCTTAGTGTGGATCCATAGTAACTTCAACCCTTGGAAGTGATTAATATTATGATCCCCTTATCCATCATTGAACTGTAATTGATCATCTTCTACTAGTTCTGGTGATAGGGTTTCAAAATACATAAAAAAAGTAAAGTAACTCAATACCCTGTCTTCGACGCCCTACCCCTACCAAAGTAGAGAAAGCTGCTTTCGGTTCAAGCAAACCGTAAAAATAGACCTCGGCCCCTTTTACCAGAGGTAAGGGAACGAACCCTTCAGAACTTCTGGTCACGAAAGCAAATGTGGTAAATCAAACACAACAATACAAAATAATTTATTAATGCCATATATGCTTTATACATTAAGGATCAGTGTCTAGCTATGACCGTTCTAAATCTGATAAAAAATCTAGCTCTAACGCTAATCATTTACAAAAGATATTTTAATGCTAAGATTAACTTATAATATCAATATTATTTCTTAATCTGGTGTTTAACATTTTGTTTATAATTTGATTATCTATTAATATTAAAATAAAAAATATTCTTTAAATGTTTTTTTATTTATATTCAATAATTTAATTTTCTAATATTACTCCCATTGAATTAAACATAAAATCAATTATATATATAATATATAATATAATTCTAATCTTCATCATAAATATATTTAAATTATATATGATAATAATGAAAAATCATATCAATCTATGAAATATCTCTTGATAAAAGCGGTAATAATGATAATTATTTGAGAAATTTTATGCAGTGAAATAAATAAAATCACATCTATAAAAAATTTTTCTTATAAATATCAGACTTATTAATTTTCGTTATACACGATATACTTTCTTTTTTTTAGTAAGTCGAAATTATTTTTTTTTTGAAGTGGAAAATAGGATATCAATACTTTATGCAAAAAATGATATATATCTTCATAAATTCATCGTATAATATAAGATCTTATTTCTATTATTATCAAGATCTGAGATACACTATCTTCTATATTTGATTAAATTCTTTCATTAATAAGATTCCTCCAATATATTATATGAGAAACACGAACAATGAGAATCTTATAAGAAATTAAGAATATCTATCAGATATGTAAAATATTATCTTTTATCAAAATCGTATAGAACATATATTCATCCTCTATAATATTATGGATAGATCTAATTTTTACATCAGGAGATTAATCCATTATAATGTACTCCAAGACCTTAATTTCCATTGAAATTGAAAAACAAGAATATATCTAACATAGCATTAATTATACACTTAATACATTTAACTTAAACTATCTCAAAACCTTAAAACTAACACAAAAAGATCCACAAACCTTTGAAAGTCCGTTGCCAATGCTTTGTATTAAACATCCAGATGGGAGGCATCTAAATTTTGATGGATAATAAGTATCTTTAGGTGGATCAAATGATGCATCTACAACTACCCAGCACCCGTCATCCATTTGTTTACAAATACGATTGAAAATAAGTTTCATATTGGGAAGTAAAGGGTTTGTAAATTGAATATCTTTATACATCTTCATGGACACAACACAATTAGTTGCTATTGAATCCGGCTGGCGTAAATAAGAACAATCACAAATTAAATGAATTGAATTACCAGCTAGGTGAGAGGGCATGAATCATTTTCGCGTTTAAGACAATGGTTGGGAAAAGCTCATTAAGGCAGTCATTCTGGAAAAGTTAGCAATGTTATTAATAACCATGCAGAATTGATGGAAAAAATACAAAATAGTTTAAGATGGACACTACTTGCATTAATTAGCATATTGGCCAGCTCTTTGTGGTCCATAGTAACTTCACCCTTGGAAGTGATACTTATGATACCTTCCATCATGAACTTGGTATCGATCATCTTCTACTAGTTCTGGTGATTGTGGTTCCATTAATACATAAAAAAAGTAAAGTAACTCCCAATACCGTCTTCTACGGCCCTACCCCTACCAAAGGTAGAGAAGCTGCTTTCGGTTCTAGCAAACGTAGAAAAAGACCTCCGGCCTTACAAGAGGTAAGGATCGAACCCTTGACCTCTGTCTCGAGAAGCAAATGTGTAAATCAAACACAACAATACATTAATTTATTAATGCCATATATTGCTTTTATTTTAAGGATCAGTGTCTAGCTATGTCCGTTCTACGCTTTTCATTTATCAAAGATATTTTTATGCTAATGAGTAACTTATAATATCATTTTATTTCTTAATCTGGTGTTATCAGTTTGTTTATCATGCAACTACTTGAACTAGCCAGCATATCTTCTTGTGTTCATCGATATGGTTATCAATTTACACAAAGATATTGCTTGATACGCCTAGGCATACGTATAGCTACAGGAACAAAAACATACACACTGTACTAGCTTATAAACACATGCACTAATATTTACCTTAATATACATAAAGGATGGCAAGTGGTGGTGTAGTTTAATAGAGTTTCTAAAACAAATATAGGTATAGAGGCCTTGTTTCTTTTTTTGTGTGGAATAAGTCAAGTGGGCCCCTTCTCTCTTATTCCATCTGAATGGGGACTAGTGGGGTTTTCTTTACCTTTGTGATATAGACTATTTAACAAGAAAATAACATTAAAATATGACTAGGTCCCACATCCTTTAACACTCAGATCATTTAACAAGAAAAAGAAACGCCCCCTAATTCTTAGATCAAATAAATAAATCCTTTTTTGAACAACATAACGTTTAACATAGAAATCGGTCATAGCTTGAGTCTAGTTCAAGTAAGACTCGGTACAATAATCATGGGTTTGTTAAATTTAGATGCATATACCTAGGCATACGCTAATCTCTCATATTAAAATTATCACCAGATTGTCAATGTAATGATTGACCGGAATAATTTCTTCACGGCCGGATATAAGGATGTGCGGGGTGACCAACCGCACAAGGCCTTTAGTTTTTGGGGGACTCTAATTTTTGAAACTTTCTTATAGGTATAAACTCATTTTTAAAGGATAACATGATTCAGAAAGAAGAATGTAACTTCGGCAACAAAAGAATCAAAATTTTAAAGTTTTCAAAGGAAAAAAGAGCTTAAGTTTATGCTTAATCGGAGAAAATTGAGTACAATATTTTTGTAGGGAAGACAAACCAACATGTAAGAAAGTGCGGGCCACATAAATTATGTTGTTTTCTCTTTTAATCCAACCTTGTTGCCTTTGTTATTTTTAAATAATTTTCATATTTGTAACATATATTTTTTGTCTGAAAGTTAAAAAAACACATATCTCATAGAAAACAATATTCTTAGTTGGGATTATTGTTATTGAGAAAGTAAACAATGTAGATTGTTTTAGAAAAACAAACATTATCACCTAATATGTTTTTTAAGAAAGTCATACATGACATCTTACCTTATAAAAAAGTTTAACAGTTATACTTGGAAGTATAGAAGATTTATATAAACTTGAAAAAACTTGCATGTGTCATTTGATCGATATAAAAATAAAATTATAATCTAAGTACAGTTCACTATTTTTACACATACTGCAATTCTGATGCTAAAGGACCCATTTTAAACCTGGCACATACCATCAAATTTTACTAAACGACCCTGCTGTTCTTCATCACGTATCATTAATGGATTATTTTCAAGAACGACATTGTTTTGACCAAGTGTATCAATCATTCAATCCCCTCCAACGTGGCGAATGTGTCACTTTCCTTGACCATTAATGAAACAAAATTAGATGATTAATATACTAAGGGGTTTTTTGCTTTGAGGGTTTTAGAGATGAAAATATGATTAATTCTTGTTGTTTGGTTGATAGTTTTGCAATTATCCTATGAGTGATAGACCATAAACCGAGGAGCCATTTGGTTTGAGGTAGTGGGATCAAGATTTACTATCAAAGTAGTAAAATTTGTTCGGTTGCAAAATTAGGATTTCAAATAGTAATATAAATACCAAATGTATTGGTTTT
>BQNB010196005.1:0-11322 GCA_026074375.1 Tanacetum coccineum | reverse complement strand
ACCACATGAAAACCCAAATCTCAATAAAAGTATGAAACGAGAGGGACAAGATTGCTTGTGTTCGTGGTAGGTTGAATGCATCGTGCCGAAGTTTCGGTTCATTGTTCGACGTCAAATTTTGTTTGATCGAGTTTGGGTCTGCTCGGGTTAATTCGATCGGTTGTGTTCGCGAGAGTTTCTAGTTCGTTCATTGGAGTTCGACTGGTTCATGATCACGACCATAATGCACATAGTGTTGGGTATACGGTGAACCTTCTTGGTTAAAACGCCGTGTGGGTTCGGCTTCGGTTACGGTTCACATCGGTGTTGTTCGCGATTGGAGGCCTGCTCGAATTTAAATATATCGATCCGCGTTTGGGTATTGGGTCGATCGTGCCTCGTTTATTCTTAGCGTTCGTATTCTTATTTCGGTTTCCTCCTCTTCACGTGTAGTTTGAGGTATACTTTTCGATCACATTCATGTTTTGATTTCAAAACCTAGTTCAACGTAAATTATCTTTGACGTGAAGCATGTTGCGTAATCGAAGATAAAAGTCTACCATAATAATATTGTTGAATTACGATCATTTACATTATAATGTTTAAGTCAATAGCTTAACTAAAACATATTCGATCTCACATAATCACCGTAAACGGATGATGACGAGAACGTTTTAGATCTTGATATTGTTCTTAAAAGTCTTACACATTAATGGTTGTGAGCTAGCAATTTGGCGTCTAAATTGTCATACTATTCGAAACAGTTTGAACAAGTAAAAAAAAAGAAAAAAAAGAAAACAAGACTTATATGTTTTGGTTTTTGTACAATCACGCAGCAAGAAGATGATGACAATTATACAACATATAAATAATTAAATATAAAAAGAAAGAGTAAACAAAAGTTGGCAAAGTAGTATATGTATCACGTGTATGCGATGCATGTGTTACCATTTTTATAAGTTTCATAACATCCCCTCAAGAATCTATATATGTTATTATAAACCCTGAAGTTTGGCTAGTTGAAGATTATATTAAGGAATCTATTAACAATAGTAAACTATAGGCTCCAACATTTAAGAGTTTAAGATTTGTTATACAAGTTATAAGACTGTCCAAAAAGAGTAGAGTCATTTGGCTAGAATTGGAGAGTAAACTTGATAATTATTACTAGGAGACATGTTAATTGATTATAGTATCGTTGACTTATTAATAGTGGTTGAGCATTGTTCTGCCAATCGTTCTACAACCTCAAGGTGAGTTTATAGCCTCATGTTTTACTTGTTTTACATATATTTTTGGGGTGAGAACATGCTTGTTTGCAAATGCATTTACATGGTTGATTACAAATTGGTTTACATACTCATTTACATAGCTCGCTATAGGATACATTACTTGACTTCATTTTTGGTCACAAATACATACTTTACTTTTGAAATGATTACGGATTAGCTTAAGCGGATTGAACTGATAACTACAAGTAAATGCCCGGGTGTTCTTGGAGGGGACACCTGTAAGGGGTACATATTCATTACTGCCCGGGTGTTCTTGGAGGGGACACCTGCGAGGGGTACATATTCATTACTGCCCGGGTGTTCTTGGAGGGGACACCTGCGATGGGTACATATGGTTTTCATTACTGCCCGGGTGTTCTTTGAGGGGACACCTACGATGGGTACATAGCGCAGCAGTTTCATAAACTTAGAGTAATCGTAATCACTCATTGGGCAATGCATACTTGAAACATTTCGTGATGGTTTTAATTACCATGCAAACTTTGAATAATCGCGGTCCAGTTTTCACACTTACAATTTTGTGACTATTATAAGGGTTGAAATGGTCATACACACTTTGCAAATCTTTGGTGCAACATTTATACTTAAACAAACCTATGAACTCACCAACTTTATGTTGACCCTTTTAAGCATGTTTTTCTCAGGTGAATTAGATGCTTGGCTTACTTGATGTGCATCGGAGTCTAAATTTGGCAAGATTTCAATCATGGATTTATACTACATTCAAATGATCAAATCTCGTGTATTGCTTTCAAGCTTTTCATTGTGATGCAATTATGGGACAAATGTTATATCAATTTCAAGAAAATCAACGAGATTACTTTTCAAACGACACATTTAGAGGTCGTTCTCTTGTATCTTGTGCTGTCGTATTATGAAGTAACACTCCCGGACATATTTCCGCTGCGACACATTTTTGGGGGTGTTACAGGTATAGAAGAGCAACCTCATTGTTTATGTTGAGGATGATATCTTCAAGATTGAAGCTTACTTGGTTAGCAGCAACAAATGGTTGTTCTTGTTGTGGAGGATTTTGTTCTTGGTTTGCCATTTGATGTGATTAGGGTTTTGATGATTTGATTTGTTTTTGGGGTTTTGTGTGTGTGTGTTCTTGGTGAATGGTTTGTTCTTTTAAGAAGTGATTTTTGAATGGTGAATTAGGTTTATATGATTTGTTACTTTTCACTTTTTCTTTTGAGGAATTGATAACTACCAAATGGAAGTTATGTATTTGTGAGAAGTTTTAGGGTTTAGTTTTAACATGTGTGTGAAACTTTGTATTTAATGAAAGTCCTTTCGACATGCTTCTGACACCTAAAACAGTGGACAGATGTTTGTGCACTGTTAAAGTAGATGAGAGAAAGGCGAGGTCATTCGAACGTTTGAAATTCACCTTTTAATAAGCTTTTTAAATTAGTTAACTTCTCTTGTAAGAAATCACTTAATAAAATTATTTTATTTTGAAATTCATTTTTGTTTTTGAAACTGACCTTGTGATTTATGTAAAGAAGCTAAACTAGGTTCAAGTTTGATGTCATGTTATGTTGAACTGATTATTATAATCATCATTATCATCAATCTTTCAGCGAAGGCGACAAAACCACAAGTGCTCATGCAAATCCATGAATGAGACATATGTGATTGCTCAGTTACTTCACTCGAGAGACAGCTGAAGACTTAGATAAAATCATTTTATAAACTAAACAGAAGAAAATGAACCAGTTTTGTTCAGTTCTTGAGTTGACCAATATTTGTGCTCCAGCGAAGGCGAGAAAATCACACATGCTTATGCAAATCCATGAATGAGACATATGTGATTGCTCAGTTACTTCACATAAGCAAGCTAAAGGATATATCCAAAACTGTACTGACACTTAACATATGAAAATTTGTTTAGTTTTGGATAAAAGCGTTGAACCTTTAGTTTTCTTCAGTCAGTACTGAAGCTTTAAGTTTTGAATCAATGTTTAGCATACCTAGTTCATCAATCAATCTTTTGAAAGATGGTTTATCCAGAAGCTTGATGAAGATATCAGCCAGTTGATATTGAGTGGGAATGAAATGAAATTCAATGTCCCCTTTGAGGGTATGATTCTTGATCTGACATCAATAAGCTTTGTTTTTTTATGATTGCAGAATTGGATTGTTATGGGTACCTTTTCATATATGATATCATAGTCAGTGAGTTGACTCTTTATCCATAGTATGTTAGCACAACATCTAGCAGCAGTTATATCTTCAACTTCAGCTAAGAACATAGCTACAGATTACTGCTTATTCGCACTTTAGCAAACAAGCTTGCCTTCTAGCAACTGACAAGTATCTGAAGTGCTTTTTATGTCTATGTTGCATCCAGCACAGTCAGAGACTCAATATCCTTTTTGGTTAAGACATGAACATTTTAGATACTGAAGACCAAGACTGGGAGTACCTTTTAGGTACCTGCAAATTCTCTTAATAGCACTAAGGTGGGATTCCTTATGTTTGCTTGATGTCTTGCATAGAGACCAATTGAGAATTAAATGTCAGGTCTGCTTGCGGTTAGGTTCATTAGTGATCCACTCATACCTTTATACTGAGACTCATTTACAGCTTTGCCATTGAGATCAGGCCCTAACATGTTAGGGGGCACAATTGGAGTATTCACTGATGAACCAAATTTGTCATACTTTCTCAGCAGATCTTTGACATATCTTTCTTTGTTGATTGAAATGCATTTTTTAGATTGTTCAATCTGAAATCCGAGGAAGTAGGTGAGGACACCTATCATGCTTATTTTGTATCTTTGAGTCATCAGTTTAGCAAACTGTTTGCACACCTTTGTGCTGGTAGACCCAAGGATAATATCATCAACATGAATTTGTACCAAAATCACATATGTTTAAGTTTTGTAGATAAACAGAGTGTTGTCTATCACACCTCTTACAAAATTGTATTCAGTGAGATAGGTTAAGAGAGTTTCATTCCTTGCTCTTGAAACTTGTTTAAGTTCATATAGGGCTTTGTCTAATTTTGTAGACATGGTTGAGGAATTCACTACATCTTAAAACCTTAAGGTTGTTTGACATAAACTTTTCTTTTAGTTTACCACTAAGGAATGTACTTTTGACATCCATTTGATAAACTCTGAAGTTTATGTATGTGGCAAAGGCAAGAAAGATCATGATTGCTTCAAGTCTTGCAACTGGAGCATGATTTTATCATGATTTATGCCTTCATGCAATTGATGATTAAATCAAGCATTATTGCCTTATGATTACAATGTCAGGTTCCTCCTTTATTGAAAAGAATTAGAATTGTATCATGTGCTGAAGTATCTTCCATTTAGAGAGGATAAGAGTTTAGAGATATGATCATCTTCTGTTTTGTGAGGTTATCAATGAATTGGTTTTCATTAGTGTGTTTTTTATTCAAACTGATCATCATTAATGAGTTCATCAGTTTGAAACGGATGATTATTTTTTATCATTATGATCAATTTGATCATTTTGACCATATTGGTCAGGTGAGATTTCTGATTTAATAACAGTTGATTTTTTTCATAAGGTTTTATGAAGAATTCTCAGTTGTTAAAAGCGTTTCAGTGTTCATGCTGTAGAGCATTTACTTTCCCTCTATTTTTTTTGAAAACTATACCATAACCATAACCTTCAGTGGTGTATGTGGAGTTATATCCATACATTCCTTCAAGTTCTGATACATCCCATTTTTGTGCAGGTAATCCTTGATATATGTTTTGAACGACAATTGTTCAAATGTGATAAAGATTCCTTGATGTTACACTGCACAAAATAGGATCAGGATGGTTAGTTTTGTTTAGAAACCCACTTTTTAGTGGGAGTCTTTGATCTTAGAGCACTTGATGATTTAGTCTTACTTGCTTTGAAAGACTCGACTTTTTTAGCTTGAAGAGCTTCTCTTTTCCTGAACCACTCAATGTCATCGTGATTTGATGTGGTATGAACATTGCTACCACATGTTTCACAGTTCTTTGTGACACGTTGAGGGTTTCTAGGTTTGATTCCTCTTCTTAGAGAAATACTCCTGTTATGACCTTGAGTATCATGATCATAGCTTTCACATATTTCACATATAGGATAGTATACACAATCATTAGATTTATGATCATTATATCCATAATGTATGTATGAAGGAAAAGGTATTGCTGGCCTTGAAGGTCTAGATCTTGAGGAAGATTCACCTTGACCAATATGATACTGATTTATATTCATGGAAGACATAAATTCAACATGATCACATGTTTTGTGATTGGTTTTCTTGTACTTTTTACAAAACAAGACTTCATAACAATTCTTAGAGAGATGATTGTTTTGTCCACACAGTTCCCAATTCATTTTTAATTGAGTTTTATATTTGTTTTGAAGTGCATTGGGAGGAACCTGTTGAGAATTCTTGTTTCTGAAGTAAGATGACTCATTCTTGCTAATTTGTAATTTTAGTTCATTAAGTTCTTTCATTACAATATCCAAAGGAAGATCATCTTCCATTTTCACATTCTTTAACTTACCAGCACGAGCTGAATTAGTTTTAGAAGCTGAATAACTTTTGTTACCTCTAGAAGGAGCTGAGGAAGGTTCATTTATAACGATACCTTTTAAATTTTCAGCTTTGAATGTAGATTTTGACTTCAAAATTGATTTGATAGTATTTGGTCCAAAAACAGGTTCAGCACCAGTCAGCTTCTCTAGTGGAGGAAGGGGTGCTACAGACTCAAGATTCATCCGCTGAATCATAATCAGTCGCTGAAGAGTCAAAGACAACAACTGAATGGTCAGTTGTGTTTCTTTGTGACTCATTTGAGGGTACCTTACCAGTATCATGATTTAACATAGTAGAATCTTTAGCTTCAGATAACTTAGGTTTATTACTACCAGTAATAGACACCTCTGAGTTATCTGCTAAAGATTTTATAAACACTGGGTCATTTGGCCCAGGCTGGAGGTATCTTCAGTTAGTTGGTCAATTCCTAAGATTTTCTTCTTTTGAGTGGGAATTTGTTCACGGATACACTGATTAACTTTACCATATCTTTCTTTTTGAAAATCTCAGCCTCAAGTTCTAAACATTGATTGTATGCATCTGTAAAGATCTTTTCCATATCAACATATTTAACATTATAATTAGAAGAACGCATAGTAGTACACATAATATCTTGAGACATAATTTGCTCCAAAAGGCCATCATTTTTGATTAAAAGTTATTTCTTTTGAATCTTAAAATGCTTTCTATCCACAGAACATTGATCGACCTTAGTTTTTATTTGATAAAATCGCTTTCATTTCATTATCCTCTTTATAAAGACCTTGGTGAAAATTTTTGAAAGATTCTTTAACAGTTTTAATAAATGGAATTACGTCTTTTTCAAAAGCTCCTCTAATATGTTCAAACCCCCCAAGTACCTTAATTTTTCCCAGTTACTTTAGTTCTGACTGTTATCACCTTGTCAAAATTGTCAAGATGACTTTTTAATTTCAAAAGGTTTTGTTTGATCATACTAGTGGATGGAAGTTTGCAAGGAAGATCATTTTGAACTAGTTCTGGTTGAACCAGCGGTTTTTCAGAAACTGTTTTAGAAATTGGTAACCAGAAGGCTTGTTCTGCACACATTTATTTTTGAGGAACAAAATGCTCATACAATTTATTCGGTGAAGCATAATCAATGGGAGTAATGTCTACTTTTTTCTCTTTCACAATCTTATCATTTTGTTTTGCATTAACTTTATGATCTCTTCAGTATCAAGCACATAAATTGCATCATGTTTTTCAACTAAGGCACTACCACTATACAACACAGGTTGTATTTGTTGAGCTTTACGAAGATACAAAGGATTTTGATACCCAAGAGCAGTTTTGTGAGTGCTATCATAAAAGACTAGAGGTTTTGTTAACATATGCTTTGTTTGAACAGTTTGAGCCATTTTGTAGACAATGATGTTGATGACATCAAATAACGTCTATTTTATAGCATCATTTATCCCATCTTTATTGCTCGTTTTACATTCTTTTATATAAGAATTGATACTTAATTGATTATATTTATTATTTGCAGTAAATATCGGGCATATGGTGAAAGTTAGTGAAAAGGCACGCATTTTAGAGCATAAACGAAGAGTTCAAGAAAGTCTACTATTTTTGACAATCTATACGGCGTATCATTCTAGAAGTATACGCCGTATCCAAGACTTTAACAAATTTAAATACCATTGCCTGACTTTAAAGAATACGCCGTATCTACATCAACGATACGCCATATATAGTACTTTGGTCAACGAAGAAGAACCAACTGGTTTTACATCAATACGCCGTATCCATCAAGAAGATACGACGTATCTGTGCCCTAACTTCTTAAAGACATCCATGATGAGAAGACTCAATACGCCGTATCTAGAAGCTTTCATACGCCGTATTGAGAGGCGGTTAATGAATATTTTAGAATATTATAATCGTGGATCCTACGCCAAATTACCCAATACGCTGTATCCCACATTGCCTAATACGGCGTATCGATCAATTTCCAGACTCTATAAATACAAAACTCTAAACTCTGTTTTAGGTATGCATTAACCACCAAGTTTGATTTCCAGACGAAAAAAGAAGCCAAGAAGGTCCTGCAAAGTTCTTGTTGGTCCCTTGGAATCTGATATAAGGTTTATCAAATTAAACTAATTAGATTTCATAGCAACAAAGTGAGTTTTAAACAAATATATAAACAATATAAAGAACAAGTTTAAAACATATAAGTACTTTTCAACGTATAGACTTTTATTAGAATCAAATAAAGAATCTATGACACACCTTGCTTACGGAATAGCAAGGTGGTTGAATATCAATTAGGGTGTTATCTCCTTCGAACTTATTCTCTAACCAAAGTTATGAGAATAAGAAGACAAACTTGTTATGACTAAACTGAGGCTTCAGCTTTCAGTAGTACGAGTCAGTTTGTTTGAGAGATAAATAAACTCTTCAATGTGTATCACATTAATTGGAAGAGATAGCATTTACTCTGGGAATCCCTTTGCTTTTATTGGCAAAGGGATTAGGGTTTACAAGTTTTAACCTAGCTACGTGGCAAGCATTAAATGGGTGGTTGCGCTACTATTTAATGCACGTTTGCTTTCAAGTACTATGTACATTCCTTGAAGGAAAGTTGTTGTACTTCTATACTAACTTTAGAAGTAGTATTTCCCAAGGAGATTGCTTTATTCCTTTTGACATAAAGAAATCTTTTTCTCGCCTTGTAAACCTTCTAGAAGTGAAACACACGTTTCAGCTTATGTTAAGGAAATAGACTATGTTCAGCTTAGAATTGTCAGCCAAGCTGAACTAAAGCTCCAACCAAGAGTCCTTCTTCAATTTTTGTACCACTGCATACACTAAAGTGAAGATACTTCCCAATCTTCTAAGGACCTGAAGAGTTGATGATGAAGGAACTTCAGCGACTGAAGCTGAAAGGCTTTAGTGACTCAAACTAAAGACTTCAGTTTGAGAAACACTTAGGGGATTTTATGTTTAAATCTACTAAAAGACTGAAGGGCTCAGGAACTGAATCTAACAATCTCTCCCTATTTGAATATATAAATAGCCTAAGTTAAAATCAATTATAAGTGAGCAAAACAACTTCTTCTTACACAATTGATATAAATTAAACAACATAAACTGACAACCTTTCATTCCAACTTTCATTATAATACATTTACAAATGATAAAGTTATTGCAAAAGATTTCATTCTACTGCCTTAGCTGTTCAATGACCCTCTTCTTCATGCTAAACTAGATGACTTGTGTTTCTTTGTTGACCTAGAATGATCTCTTAAGTCACTGGTTCTTTTTCTTTTCTTGTTAGCTAAGTCAATTAGCTCACTCAGAGGATCTTGTTCTTTGAGGGGTTGGTTCAAGTCAATCTTGAGTTCTTGTTCAGTTTGAGTCAGCTGATCCACTCTTGTCTTTACCAGATCATAAATGGTTTTCCATCCTTTTTCACTTTTGTTTGGACAAGCCTCTAGTACTTCTCTACATTCTGTCAAATGTAGATCACTGACTTAAAGATTTAAGATGACTTCATCAGACCCATCTTCCCTATATATTTTTAGTGTGATAGGGCCTTTCTTTGTGAGAACTTCACAGTTTGTAATCTTAGGGTTTTTCTTTCTCTTCAGCATCTTGTCACAGTATTTATCAAAGAGCATCTTCTTGGTGTAGTACTGTGTCATAACATCTTTGCCTAGAAGATCAATTAATTCATCTTTCAGGTTTATACCAGCATCTTTGGTGTTCTTCTCCCCCTCAGCAGGTAAAGCAGTTGCATATCCTCATGAAGAAACATTCATGCTTGTAGATCCTGATGCATTGTCTACCATGGTGGAAAACCTATTCAAGGTATGAGTGACCATGTGCAAAAGACTTGGAAGAGAATCCAAAGTCTTAAGATTTTTTTGAACTGAAGAAACTTGACTTAGAAAATTAAGAAACTCGGCTGGAGGTTTCCATTGATTGTTCTTCAATTCAGCTACTTGGGATGATAGACTGGAGATAGTAGAAGTGAATGACTCCAGTTTTGTTGGTATCTCTATGAGATCCCTAAGCAGCTCGATTTCCATGTCTTTAATATGCTGCTTTAGCTCTTTAATTTCTCTAGATAATCCAGTGATCTTTGAGGGGATCTCTTTCAGTTCACTGGGCAAGTAGCTAGCAAAGTCATGTGAGGCTAAGAGTTTGGATAGTTTAGGTTTCAAGGAAGTTACCAGAAGTTCAGTTAGCTGGTTAATGTCTGGATATGAAGGCTTGGTTTTCATTAAGACAACTTCAGCTTTGACTTTGAGTTTTGCTTTCTCCAGCTCTTCCTTCTAAGACTGAAGTAAGTGAACCTGATCCATTAACTCTTGAATTTAAGATGATTTTGGAGATAAAGGATGTGGGACTGAAGTATCTTCAGTGTCTTTATCTTTTCCAGTATTCTCTTCCTTTTCACTCTCATCTGAGACAATGATTGGCTCATCTATTAGGGATTCAGAAGTGAAGAAGGCAGATCTTGTATCTTTCAAGATATTTGATAAATCCTCCAGCTTTAATTTTTGTGAGATGTCATCAGCTCTTGAGACCTCATTTGCACCTGAAGTAGTGTGGGCAGTTTTTAACCCATCTCCAGTAGATTTGGTTTTATCTACAAGAACAGTTGGATTATATACTATAAGTATGTGAGCAAATGAGTAGTTTTTTGTTCCTTCATCCATACCCTGTTATTAAGATATGGAATCATTAGGAGCAGATATTCCAGGATCATCTTCAGCTGTGAAATCTGCTGAAGCATCATGTCCTGATGCAGACTCAGAGTGCAAAATGAAAGAAGCTGATTAAACAGGTTCAATTATAGGAAATGCAGACATACCACTACTGAGCTGAGGGTGGGCTCCTTCTTCACTAGTGGCTCATAAAGATATTGGGCCACCAGCTGCTTGCTATGCCTCTTTATGCATTTCATCAACCAATGGTGTGGGAGGTGAAGGATGGCTTTGGCTTGTGTCCATGGCCGAACTGGACATAGTTTCCTTCTTTGAATGGCCAGATTGGGATTTGGATGCCTTAGTGGTGGACTTAGATATGTGTTTTGAAGATTGTTTTCTTCTGAGTCTACTTTTAGCTCCAGGATTTTTGCCTTGGGGAACCTCTTCAGTTGGAGAATAGTATTTGGGAGCTTAGGAGTCCACATGCACATCTAGATTGTAGATGGCTTTCATGTGGTCAGTGAAGGGGGTTCTTTAGGTTGGTTTGGCTTCAATATCCAGTTGTGAACACTAAAGACTTGAGTGGGATTTATTGTGAGCTCTTCATTATCATAGTTAGGTGCCATATGTTCAAGTAGAAGAGATATAAACCTAAGGTAGAGAACAATCTTTTCCCTAGACTTCTTGTTTAGCTTGTGAATGAGATCCTCCTAAATTATCTTGGCATAATCTACTTAGACACCATTTGCCAAACAATACAAGATGGTGGCATCCTTATTAGATATTTGATACAAGTTATGGGAATGTTT
>BQNB010196004.1:0-10543 GCA_026074375.1 Tanacetum coccineum | reverse complement strand
CTTGTGCACTCTATCCGTTCCCGTGTCCTTGTTTGTCCGGTTTTAACCATTTTCTTATGATTTTTGCACTATCCGTACCTACATATTCACAAACAACAAAATACACAAATGCAAGCATATTTTTGCACATTTTGATCATTTAAGGGCCATTTTGGATATAATAAAGATATGTGATTTCTCACATATCAACTCACAAGAGCATAAATTTCAGTTGGAAGGCTTTGGAGAATGATATTAATTGCTTTGATGTCACAGTCAGCTTGAATGGCTTCTGTAGGGGTGAGCTCAGTATATTCCTTAAGTCTTGTTACACCATCTACTGTGATTGATGGCCATACGAGTGGACCTTTCTCAACGGAAGAAAGGATCATTCTACCATGAGGTCTATTCATCATATAAAGTTCCATTCTGCTTTTTCATGAATCATACAAATGTTTTTCAAGGTGTAGGATCGTTTATTTCATAACACGGTGATGATTCTTGTGATTGGGCTAGTTTCTAGAGAAACGTGGTATCAAAAAGATTACTAATTGATCGATCGGTGGTAGAAAGGAATTGTGTTTGAATGTGTGGTTGTTGAGTCTTGAAATAATTCTTGAAACTAAGTGGGATTTTAAAATTCTCGACAAAACCAGTAAAACAAGTTAATGTTTCACGGGATTTTACACGTCAAAGAAATAACCGTATAATTTAGAAATTTGAGTTGATAGGTTTTGATTGGAAAGTTACTAGTTCGGTTCTCAAACAAAGTGATTGGTTCGGTTCTCTAACAGACTGACTAGTTCGGTTCTCAAGTGAGTTGATTAGTTCGGTTCTAAGTAAAATCAACTCGTTCGGTTCCAACTAAAATAACTAGTTCGGTTCCAACTGAAGAAAAACTAGTTCGGTTCAAACTAAAACAACTAGTTCGGTTCCAACGAATAACAACTCGTTCGTTTCAATTAAAGAACATATTCGTTTCCCAACTGTTGAAACTAGGTCGTTCCAACTGATGAAAACTAGTCGATCCAACAGATGACAACATCGTTCCGGATTCCAACTAAAACAACTCGTTCGGTTACAACTAAAACAACTCGTTCGGTTCCAACTAAAACCAACTCGTTCGGTTCCAACTAGAAACAACTCGTTCGGTTCCAACTAAAACCAACTCGTTCGGTTCCAACTAGAAACAACTCGTTCGGTTCCAACTAAAACCAACTCGTTCGGTTCCACTGGTTCGGTTAACTAGTTCGGTTAACTAGTTCGGTTAACTCGTTTGATCTTCTAGTTCGGTTCCAACAGACAAGACTAGTTCGGTTGTAATTGAGAAGCAACCCAAATTTTCAAAACTCAAAAAGACACATTTTTGATTGTTTTTTGCAAAAAATCTTGTACAACTAGTGTTACTAACCCTATAGGAACAAGAAAAATGACAACTTTAAGGTTTTTAAGCCGAAAAATTTTAAATCAAGATTTTGCACTTTGTAAAGGTTTTGAACACAAATCAAAATACAAACACAAAAACCTTAAAACACAACCAACTCCAGTGGCTCTTGATACCAATTAAAGAATACTAGTAATCTTTGATCTTATGCAAGAACTAGAGAGAGAAGTGGGTTGGAAAGTTTCGAGAGAGAGAAAGATGATAATAGTATTATGTGTGTAAAAATAAGAAATGAAACAACCAACCACCCTCTCCAAGGCATGAAGAGGGTATATATTCTACATACATGGCCGGACATGGGCCTTAACGGGCTTTCCATAGGCCTTGGGCCAGATAGCTTACTAGACTAATCATATAACAAACTACGGGCTAAGACTATTACAACTTGGAAGTGACCGATACTTTTCTTGTTTCCAACAATTTGTACCCTAAGGTTCAAGAAAGTTTGAAGTTTCCAGCTGATGAACATGTCATCCTAGAGGATCCACTAAGTTCAACCGGGACTCTCTCATCAATGAAGAATCTGGAGGATGCACATGCTATTGGGGATCAGTTCATTATGTTTCCCAGAGCTACTCCCGCTTGCTCCTGGAGTAAAGGTCCTTATATTACCCACAGTAAAAGAAACTTGTCTCCCCTGAACTGGTTATACGGTTACTCTTTCATCATTAATGGTAGCTTGTTGCCTTAGGTTTGACGAATTCCTCAGCTGGTTGTTGGTAGTAGGATAGCGGGAAGTGACTACAGCAGACAAGAATGATATTGCATGATTGATAGCATCAATTGGATCATCACAATGCTTGAAAATTAGAATAGTTAGACCGGAGTCTAATTAGGAAAATTTAGATTGTTGGTTGACTATGGGAGAGTATTCCACTTGGGGGATGGATGATGATGGAGAATAAACATTGTGGTGAACTGATGATTGATAATTGTTGGAAGGGTAAGTGATTGAAAGAGGTTTTGAGGATTGATTGATAGAGTATTGTTGAGATTCAAAAGGTGCTCCGTACTGTGAAGATTGATATGGTGAAATATATTGTTGATGTTGAGAGTTCTGGTAAGAGTGCTGATGAGATTGATAATGAGACTGTGTTATTTGGTGAGATGAAACTAAAGCAAGAGGATCGGAGTTGCGTTTATGCATCAATCAAACTTCATTTGCATGTCGTTCATGTTGTTCCAAGTAAGCCTGAATCTGATCAACATTAATAGAGTGCAAGTTTTTGACCAACTTAACATCAGTAACGAATTTGCTCCATTCAGCAGGAAGAGTATTCAGAAACTTGGTATTGACTTGAAATTGCTCCAGTGGCATCTTGTAAATATTCATAACATTGAGTAGCCAAGTGAATCTTAAGTAGTACTCGTGTAATGACTCTCCTTTCTTGTATGTAAACTTATCAAATTCATCATACAACTTGCACTCTCGTTCTTGCTTCGTTAATGACGTTCCTTGCATGAGCAGTTGGATTTTCTCCCAAATCTCCTTGGCTACATGATGTTGACTGACAAGAGCATAAATTTTAGTTGGAAGGCCTTATAGAATGATGTTTATTGCTTTGATGTCACAATCAGCTTGAATGGCTTCTGCAGGGGTGAGCTCAGTATATTCCTTAAGTCTTGTTACACCATCCACTGTGATTGATGGCCAGACGAGTGGACCTTTCTCAACGGAAGCAAGGATCATTCTACCATGAGGTCTATTCATCATATAAAGTTCCATTCTGCTTTTCCATGAATCATACAAATGTTTTTCAAGCATCGGTGGTTTATTGTCACCACCCGAGAGAAGTGATTTATCAGCAAGAGTCGTCATTGATAACGTGGTATCAAAAAGATTACTAATTGATCGATCGGTGGTAGAAAGAAATTGTGTTTGAATGTGTGGTTGTTGAGTCTTGAAATAATTCTTGAAACTACACGGGATTTTACAATTCTCGACAAAACCGGGAAAACAAGTTAATGTTTCACGGGATTTTACAAGTCAAAGAAAGAACCGTATAATTTAGAAAATTTGAGTTGATAGGTTTTAATTAGAAAGTTACTAGTTCGGTTCCAACTGAATGACTAGTTCGGCTCCAACACAAAACGACTAGTTCGGTTTTCAAAGGAATGACTAGTTCGGCTCCAACTGAATGACTAGTTCGGCTCCAACACAAAACGACTAGTTCGGTTCCAACTGAGATCAACTCGTTCGGTTCCTACTAAATCAACTAGTTCGGTTCTAACTGAAGAAACTAGTTCGGTTCCAACTTAAGAAAACTCGTTCGGTTCCAACTGAGATCAACTCGTTCGGTTCCAACTAAAACCAACTCGTTCGGTTCCACTGGTTCGGTTAACTAGTTCGGTTAACTCGTTCGATCTTCTAGTTCGGTTCCAACAGACAAGACTAGTTCGGTTGTAACTGAGACGAAACCCAAATTTTCAAAACTCAAAAAGACACATTTTTGATTGGTTTTTTGCAAAAAATCTTGTACAACTAGTGTTACTAACCCTATAGGAACAAGAAAAATGACAACTTTAAGGTTTTTAAGCCGAAAAATTTTAAATCAAGATTTTGCTCTTTGTAAAGGTTTTGAACACAAATCAAAAGACAAACACAAAAACTAAACACACCACTCCATGGCTCTTGATACCAATTGAAGAATACTAGTAATCTTTAATGATATTATGCAAGAACTAGAGAGAGAAGTGGGTTGGAAGGTTTCTAGAGAGAGAAAGTAATATTGAATATATGTGTGAAATGTAAGAAAATGAAACAACCAACCACCCTCTCCAAGGCATGGAGAGGGTATATAAACTACATACTTGGTCGGCCATGGGCCTTAGCGGGCTTTCCATGGGCCTTGGGCCAGACTAGCTTACTAGACTAATCATATAACATACTACGGGCTAAGACTATTACAACTTGGAAGTGACCGATACTTTTCTTGTTTCCAACAGAACAGTTATGCACCAAGTATGCTCCATGGATCCTAACAGTTATGTAGTGCCATCATTCAAACTTTTCAGAACTAGAAATCAGTATATAAGCAGTTGTTTAGTGTATAAGCAATTCTATAATGGTCTTAACGTAAAACCCCGCGCTCCGCAGCGAAGCGCGGGTTAAAAACCTCGTTAGATTTACATAATGGCTTTTAATATTAAATGTACTTAAACATGATAAAAATATGTTTTTGGATAAATTTGTATGATTTAAAGTTTTATAAGAATATTGAAGTAATTATAATATTTATAAGGACATTGATGTAATTTTGAAATTTTGCAAAGATATAAATGTAAGTGATCCTAAATATTATTCCAAGAATACATATAAAATAACAAATGCCACTGCAACAAGTTAATTTATTCGAGCTTGATGTAAAAAAACTCGGCAATTAACAAAAACCTTTGTTGTAAACTAAATAAAATGTTGGAAATTTAGTCTAATTGTTGGGTTTAGTTCATACCGGATAATAAGGCTGGAGGTACGGAGTGTACACCCATAAGTCACTCAACACAATGATTCTGATAATGGTAAAAGGAATTCAAGTCGATGATGGAGTTTAGTGAGTTCACACTCTGAACTAAACATAATTCATCAGTTTGATGGCTTTAGCTTTGTTCCTATATGAGTAGTAAGATAAATGACACCATGATGGAGTAACTCTTCAGTGGATGTATCATTTGAAGGTTATCTTATCAGTGAGTCATTTCAGTTTTAACCTTCAGACTGTATGCTCCTCGGTGAGCTAGCTGATAAGTGTTCAGTACACTAAAGGCATGGCTTAGCTGGAATAAATTCAAATTTTTGTAACGGCTTTGACCTATTCAAGGGCAGTTATAACTGCATTTAATGACCGCATTTAATAGGTCGTGTAACCACTAAATTCTGACAAATTTATAGAGGATATTATTATGCGATTAATGAGATGTTAAATATTATAATTCTATGATTAGGGGTTTTGAGTAATCTATCCTATAAATAGGATATCATAACATGCATGAAAGGTATACAGAAAAACTTAAAAACACTTGGATGCCCAAGGTTTATTGATTTGTGCCTAATTCATTAATATAAATTTGGTCTTATCCCAAGTAGATATTCGTGATACCCAGGAAATAGGGTCGAATAGTTTACTTTGAAAAGTGAGAACACGATTTCAAATGATATCCCGTAACCATACATTGGTATATCATTAACTATTGATTATCTTCACCTAGAAACCAGTGAAAATCAACCAACATAAAACATGTAAATTATTATTCTTGCATATGCACCTGATTTGAACTTTGTTAAACCAAATAAATATCGAAAAAGTTGTTTGCAAATCATAACTAGCTGTTACTAATTTTCTTTACATTCATAGTGGATGTCAATTTTATTAAATAGTTATAGATAATTTAAACATAGTAATGTTTTTTACTATTCCAAAATATTAACGGCGAAAATTTAATGAAGTTTCAAAAACTATTCTGGGTATAAAGAGTTATGGACCGCATTCTTAACGCATCTGATATGGTGCTTTATAAAAATGTAGAACAAAAATGTCTATAGACTAAGAGTGCTAGGTAACATAACAGTAGGCTAGGCGTTATGCTTACCTGGCATGGTGTTAAGATATTGGGGCATCACGTTGCAACACTGTTGGTGCCAAAGTTACTCCACTAACGTGCGTTGTAACTTATTTAGTTTGAAAAAAGTAGTAGTTGAGCTACTTCCAACGGTTACTTTTGAAAAGAAAAAAAAAATCTAATACCCACCATATATATATATATATATATATATATATTGTACCCCCATTTAACAATTTTTCACACAAAAATCACAAATCCTCTCTACAAAAAAACTCATTCTTTCACAACTGATTCAAATTAAAGTGATGAAGAACGTAACAACTTTTCCAAGGTCGATAATGAAACTGATATTTACTTTATGATGCAAGCGTACGAGTATAACCAATGGTTACAACAATAACAAATTCGACCTCCGTTTACCCGTAACCCAATCTACCATGAACGTGACGATGTCGAAACACGTTTGATGCACGACTATTTTACTGATGATTGTAAGTATCCGTTATACTATTTTCGAAGAAGATATCGTATGAGCCAGGAACTAGTTCTAGATATAGTCGAAGGTATTAAATCTTATTTTGCTGATCCTCTTCCAAAGCATTTTATATTCTTTACAGTCCGATCCGATGCTACAGGTCCACTGAGTTTTAGTACCATTATGAAATGTACATCCGCCATACACCAATTGCCATATAAAACTTCACCCGATGCATTTAATGAATATTTGAAAATGGGTGAGCTTATCGCACGTGATTGTCTAGATAATTTTAATAAGTTTGTTATTGATTAGTTAATGCCGGAGTATTTAAGAAAGCCAACCTTTACCAACATTCAAAATGTATATGCAAGACATGAGCATGTTCATGGTTTTTGGGAAATGCTTAAAAGCATTGATTGTATGCAGTAAGAATGAAAAAATTGTTCAAAATCATGGCAGGGGCAATTTGGTAGGGGTGATAAAAATACCCAACTATAATGCTTGAAGTTATTGCTTCGCAATATTTGTGGATTTGACATGCATTTTTTAGGGTAGCGGGAGCGTATAACGATATTAATGTTTTAGATAATTCTTTGTTATTTAACGAACTTCTTGATGACATCACCCCTATAGATCCTTTTGAGGTAAATGGAGTTGGGTTTGAAAAGGGATATTACTTAGCCGACGAGATTTACCCACAATGGGCAACTTTCATCAAAACGTTTACGGTCACACAAGACGAGAAACATGGTTACTTTAAAAGGTGACTAGAAAGTGCACGAAAGGATGTAGAACGTGATTTTGGTATTCTCCAAGGACGTTGGGAATAATACAACAACCGACACATCAATACCATGTCAACAAGATACGTAGAATCATGTATTCTTGCATCAATGCATAACATGATTTTAAAAGATCAAGAGTTTGCGATAAGTGAGTTCAACGACATGTTTATACATCCGGGACCAATTATGTCCAACGTCAAAAGGCAAAAGAATTACGAGACAAAGAAACTCATATTAGTCTTCAACGAAACATTATGGAGCATATTTGGCGACAACATCAAGATCAACAAGAAGAATTTTAGTCGTTGGAGCATATGCTTTTTTTCGTTTTTTTAATTTCGCATGTTTTTTAAATTTTCGTATGTTTTTTTAAGGTATTGTAATTTTAATTTTTATTTAATGAATGAACTACTTAGTTTGTTTAAATAAATGGAAATTAAAAAAGGCAAGTCCTAAAAGCATGGTGTTATGGAGTGTTATGAGTTAAGGAGTATTTTGGTGTGTTAATGTAAAAAATAAGAATATTGAGGTGACTGCACTTTTGATGTTATAACATTTATGATACCTAGTGTTCTAATAGTATGACATCATATCATATATAAAGATTGAGTCCCATCTATTAAATGATGAGACTTAAAGATCAATGTGGAAATTTCAGTTGAATGATAAAAAAAACCCTCCCATCCTATGGCAATTCAAACAGCGACCAATAACCTTAAAAAAAATAAATTGATCCTCAATTCTTCCATCAAATCCCTATAGTGCTTATGTTTAGCAACTTAATCTTTGATTATGCGTGTTTAGACATTAGTTTTATTTTGATTTGTGGTTGTGTTTTGATCGTTTTTAAAGTATTAGGGTTTTCTTCGATCGCATAGTTGGGTTTTATATTAATTTGTCCATTATTGATGAAAGTCGGTTTGCATCATCTTTGCGCTTTATATTCATTCCTTAGTATATGTTGAGGGTTTCGATTAGGATTGACAAGGATTTCTTTATTTACTTGTTGTCGTTCTTCTTGTTTTTGTAGTTTGGGGTTTTAGGGTTTTTTGGTTTGTTTCGTACTGAATGGATGAAACTAATCCTGTGAATGTGGATCGAAAGGATAGCTTGGACTACCCTATTTTGGATACATTGCGACAACATGGTACAACTACTGGTATAGGTTCTTCCCATGTCGCATCATCGATGAGAAACCCTAGTTCTCTTCAAGATGTGGATGTTGCTGCCACTTTCTCTAAAAATTCTGCCAATAATTCTAATGATATTCCGTCATCTTTTGGTTTGGCTGGTGTTACGTGTGATGGTAGTCCAAAGGTGAGTAACTCTTTTTCTTTGGTTTCTCTTTCTACTACTATTAACGTGCCCCGAGAATTATATAGTATTGATGTTGCAACCACTTTTGGAGTTCCATTAACAACTGTTGGTGACTTGCACAAGTTAATAAATGATATTGAAGCTGGTAAACATAATGAGTTATTATCTGAGATGACTAATGATGATCGTATGGAAACCATGGATGCAATAGGTACTATATGTAATTCAATTCAGGCCGATAATAATAATGTTGATGTGATCCCTTATAAGGTTTCGCATGTAGATGATTCAATTAATCTTAATGTTGATGAATCCACAATACCTAGTGACCTTATCGTTCAGTCTGTGGACATCAATACCAAGTCAACATCCTATGCTGGAGCTGCGGGTGCAAGTGCAAAGGATCAACCAAAAGTTAATTCCAACTTTCGTACCTTGGTGGCAGATCCCGTATTTGATGGTGTTAAAATCTCTATTCCTCGTAAAGTTGTCAAAAAGGTTAGTACTCGCTTTGAACATACTCTGTATGGCTACTTTATTGGAAAGAGAATGGCGTTTTCGGTTGTTGAATACTATGCTAGGAACAAATGGGCGAAACATGGGCTGAAAAGGATTATGATGAATTCCAAAGGCTTTTTTGGCTGTTCAGGAGGGTGGTCCTTGGTTGATACGTAAATCTCCGATCATTCTCAAGAAATTGTCGATGGATGAAGAATTGACTCGTATTCCGATATGGGTTAAATTGCATGATGTGCATATTCAAGTTTTTTAAGAGGATGGTATTAGTCTAATTGCTACGTTCATTGGCAAACCTGTTATGATTGATTCATACACAAGCTCCATGTGTAATGAATCGTGGGATAGGAGTAGTTTTGCTCGATGCTTAATTAAGGTAAATTCAGAGGCTGATCTCGTGGATTTTGTTACTATTGGTATTCTATCTCTTTCTGAGAATGGTTTCACTAAAGAAACCATCCGTGTTGAGTATGAATGGAAGCCGCCTAGATGTGATATGTGTAAGATTTTTAGCAATGTTCATGACCATTTCCCTAAAAAGGTGGTGACTCCTCCTATTGTTACTACTTCTAATGTTGTTACTCCTACTGTTGAGAAGAATAATAATGGTTTCCAAACGGTGGGTAAAAAGAAGACGAAGAAAGGTAAGTCCAAGTCTACTAATGTTGGTCAATTTGTTAGTCTGTCGGTTAAACAAAATGTTAGATATGAGCCAAAGGAGACTACAAGTGCACCAATAAAGGGAGTTACTAATGTGTGTAATACATCTCAATCGTCATCTATGTTGAAGACGACTGGTAATTCTTCTAGGAAAGAGAATCTCTCCGTGTCTAATTCTTTTTCTGCCTTAAATGATGAAGAAGAAGATGTTGAAAATGTGTATGATGAATCGGCTAACTTAATTCAAAACACAAAAGCTGGTGGAAGTTTATATTTCATGGCTGCTGCTGGTTAGCTTATTCAGTTGAGTCATGTGTTCTAGTTGCAATTAGTTGTCTCTAGAGTTGTAAGAGTTTATGGCATGTCATAAGCTCTAGTTTTAGGTGTTTATCAAGCTGTTTAGCTTGAGGTTAATGTGGTACTTCAGCCACATTCCATTTGTACTTAACTTTTTCAGTTTTAATATACTTTACCGGGTAACCCTTTACTCAAAATTAAAAATCAATGTGACTAATGCCTTTTTACATATAAAATCCATTGTTTACAAACTTTAACCCTTCCAACATAACATCATTTATTCTTTGACTTTAGAGTTTTAGTTTTAGCATTATAAAACATACATTTATCATTGTACAATACATGCTACAGTAGTAACTTTTGTTGGGTTCTCACTTTGGGCCAGTTTATTGGGCTTCCATTTTGAGCCGGCCCAATTGATGTTTTTTTTTTTAACATTTTGTTGGCACAAAGTAGGAGGAAAAAAATATTACAAAAATACCGATTTATTCAGATAAAAAAATACTC